>JAYKAV010000020.1:83083-150101 GCA_035582835.1 Phoebastria nigripes
GGTCCTTCTTGTAGATGGGCGTCACATTGGCAAGCCTCCAGTCGTCCGGGACCTCCCCCGTTAACCAGGACCGCTGATAAATGATGGAGAGTGGCTTGGCAAGCTCCTCCGCCAGCTCCCTCAGCACTCTCAGGTGGATCCCATCTGGCCCCATGGACTTGTGAGCGTCCAGGTGGCGTAGCAGGTCGTTCACCGCTTCCTCCTGGATTATGGGGGGTTTATCCTGCTCACCATCCCCGTCTTCCAGCTGAGGGGGCTGAATACCCTGAGGGTGGCTGGTCTGACTATTGAAGACTGAGGCGAAGAAGGCATTAAGTMCCTCASCCTTTTCCTCATCCTYRGTGACAACGTTCCCCCCGGCATCCAATAGAGGATGGAGGTTCTCCTTGSCTCTCTTTTTGTCGTTAATGTATTTGTAAAAACATTTTTTGTTGTCTCTAAYGACAGCGGCCAGATTGCATTCTAGCTGGGATGTTCCACATGTTCCACTGGCTTGAGATCCTCCTAACAGATTCTGCGTAGGACCAGGACCATTACACAGGAAAGGTGTAGGACAGCTAAGTACTTAATGAAGCTGTGATTTGTGGCAGCGCTTCATAACAGTTACCTGATTATCAAAACCTGAAACATCAATGTTGTGAATTTACGGCCCTGAAACTTAAAACAAGAAGATTTGTGTTGTATCCCAAGATCTCCTATTGCTTGCCTTGGCTGCTTCACCTCACTGTTTGCTGCTCAGCCTTCCACTTGAAAATGGGGAATTGCCTCCTTTATGTATCATTTCAGTTACATCTGTATTAGCAACCCAAACAGGTTCAGTGCCTGTCCTCTGACTCTAAGGGCCAGTGGCACTGCCCAGCTTGTGTCCATGTGGCAGCATTCTCCTTCTCTCCTAAAACAAAAGTCCCCACATTGCCTACTGGGAATGGCTTCTGGCTTGTGCCTGGGCATTTTCTGAGGAGTACTGGCTGCATGGACCAAAGCCATTCCAAGAGGCATGCTATCAGCATGAACAGTCACTTATCAGTCACCACTTGTGCCCTGTTTAGCTCATTGTTTTTGTATCATAGTTATTTCAAAAAAAAGGGAAGTGTTCTTCATATTTTCTTATTAAAGAGAACAAAGTTACGAAACACGATTTCTTCGAATACAGACTTACAGGCAAATGTGCAACAGTAAAGCAGAGTATGGAGTGCTGTGGGGACGCAGTGAACAAGTCCTTCCAAAACCATGCAACAGCACAATCTGCATTTTAGGAGTTTTTAGACCATGATTTTAGGAACAACTAAAAAAACCCCAAAGTAACCACGCCTGGCAGCCTAACTCTTATTTACTGGGAACTGTAAAATAAACTCTGGAGGCAATGTTATGTTCTTAAAGAGTCACTGTCAAATTACAAACAATAGAAAACACACTTGCATTTCAAACCTATTTGTCTCCTGGTGTTGTATGTCACACAAACTGCAAAACAGATGCTATTAGCAATATTGTTTTTTCTTTTGCCTGGTGTGATGGCAATCTTCAGGGCTATTTTGGTGGATCTTCCGCACAGCAACAGGAAGGAGAAAACATTTTTGAAAGTGTGATTGTAAAACCACAAAATACTGGCTTGGGAACTTGGCCACTCGTCCCTGAAGCTGCCCTTATTTCAAACCAAAAGTAACCCAACAAACAGGCACTAAACTCTCTAGATTCCCCACCCTTACCAGTCACCACTTCCTCAGCTATACACAACCTTAAAACAGTCCTTAAAAAAACTGTCACTGCTGGATGGGCTGCACTACTTTGTAAATAAAGAGGTTATTCCCTTCTCTGTATCCAGAATCCTTAAACCTACTTCCTCATCTTTTTTTTCCGTAAGACAAACAGAACAAAGGAAACTTCTGCTAACTTCTGGCTTTGCCAGCGCCTGCTCCCCGGTCTCCTGAAGTGTATTGATCTTTGGTGGGGCAAGCCATCCTCTCACAGGGCCCAGCTGCCCTGTTCTCTCTCTGCCCTCTGGCAAGAGTCTCCCCCAGCGAATCAATAATGTATCCCGGAGCCTGCCTTTCCCTGGGGAACACAGGCTGCCTCCTTCCACCTGCGCAGCTGGCTGAGGCTGCCCAGCACTCAGCTCACAGGGTGCTTTCAGCGGGAGGAAAAGAATACAGCAGCACCTATCCAGCTTGGAGCGGGAGAAGGGCTACACTGGGCTGGGCTGCCCCAGCAGCAAGCAGGACTCGGGAGGCCCCTACCAGTTCATCACCGCTCCTCAGGCATTGGGATACTGCTCGCAGTCTGCAGCACCCTTCCAGGTGTCACAGGCAGGTTGAAATGGAGAAACAGCCGTCCTGACCAGATCTAAATGGGAAGAGAGGTATTTTTGGATAAACAGAATATCTCAAAGGAAATCAGTATTTTAGTCAAATGCTGGGTTAAGAGCCGTGCCCTTCGCTTAGCCCCTTGCACAATTGTGCGAGGATGCAGTCTTTAATTACATGTGATGTTCTAGGGTGGGTTTTTTTCCTGTGGGATTCTGGCATCATTTGGTGAGCAGAACAGCCAATGACCACTTGGTGAGCACCTAGTCAATAATTTGATCTCTCCTCTGTTCTGCCTGTGCTTGTGTGTCCTTATAGGCCAAATGTTGCCCCAACTCTGCTCTGCACAGAGAATTATTCATCGATGTTGCTCAGGGGCTCAGATGGCAGAGTAACTCACCAACATTAATGTATATGTTGTTACACGCCTTTTGGAGGTGAGGGGCAAGTTTTCACACCATCATTACTACTCAAGTGATGCAGGACTCAGGGTGTAGTTATAGGAAAGTTCCCTCCCACGAAAAAAGCAGTTAAAGAAGTTCCCCCTCTCTCGGCCCCCATCTCCAGCTGCCCAGTCCCACTCTCGCAGCACAGTTCACTGCCTCCATAGCAGTGCTGACGCAATCATTTATGAGATTGGCCTGTAAATCATCTGCACTGCAGGCCCACAAACGGTTGCATTAGTGTGCTTGGGCAGCTGGTAGCTGCTGTGCAGAGGCAGGGAACAGCATATGGGCAGATGTGACATGGGGAAAGAGAATCTAGCTTTGATATCGCAGGAAATGCTCACTTAACTAAACCTTAAGGCTGGTAAAGAATATGAACAAGGGACACAGTACTTTGGATTCTCAGTCTGAGACACCTACAACTTTTGTTTTGCTTACTTTTTCAGTGTATTTAGCATTTTTTTGCACTCTCTTTATTGGGACTATAGCTGGTGATCTCAGCTGTAGCTGTGACAGGGCAGGTTGGACATCCGAACAATGAGGCACATACCTGCAGTGGCCAGCATGCTGGAGTTTAAGTTGCTGCCTAGCGCTGTGTAGCAGCTCTGTTGCGCAGGCAAAGACAGACTGTAGTTCTGCTAAGCGGCGTTTAACTACCTTGCTCCTGAGACCATCCCATCTCCCTCGGACCTCCCTCATGTCACTTACTATACGTGTTCCAGTTTCTGCAAAACTGAAACAGGAGCCAGCTGGATAACATCCCCCATCAGTGCCCAGCTACAACTCATCCCCAGAGCACCATCCACCTCATGCACTGAGGATGAGAGGCATCCTGTGGAAAAAACACATGATCATGCCATTGAAACCTGCAACGTGATGAATATATGCAGAAGGAGGATAAATTAAGAACGAGTCCTGCAGCATAATTTCGCAGGTTGTATTAAAAGCAAAGGGAGGACACTCGTCCCATCATCTGAATTCATGTATGTTACCGCATGATCATTAGCAGGCTTGATGAACACCGTCACTCCACAACATGCCCTTCTGCCATTTGAGCTGGAGGATTAACCTCTATCAGTGGCAAATAATTGCCAACTTTTATTCAGATGAGCGGTGCATGGACTTGATGGTTTCTCACTGTTATTTGTTGACAGCAGAGGAACAGTAAGTTGTGGGTGCAACTCCACGTTTCCAGTCCAGCTGGTCTATCAGCAGGGGACATCCCATTCCCTTCAACTCTGCAGCAGTGACCAGCCCCTCCACCGTTCTGCTTCCTGGCCCTGATTTTGGGCAGAATTAGCAGAGGGCAGCGCAAGGGATGAGGAGAGACCGAGTCAGGCGGAGGTGGAGGGCCGCACAGCAGCACTGTGGCAGCAGCCGGCCCTAGGACCACCTCTGCTGCATGATCAGTTGGCACCCTGAGGGCCAATGGGCCCTCCTCCACGTTTGGGAGGGGAATGGTGGCTGATGAAGAGTAGCCTTGCTGCCTTTGCTCTTCCCAGCTAAACCTTAGATTCCTCCCCTTCAACCCACTGTGTTTCTTTCTCTTTGCCTTGCTCAGGAACCCTGTTTTACCCCTCTGGCTTCACTGTCTGCCTCCCCATCCACGCCAGCTCCCTCCCCGCAGGCTGCACACCCCATACTCCGGTCCTTCCAACCGCTGAAGGAGGAGACTTGCACCATCTGCCTACACCAGATCCCGCCCGACCGCTCTTTCCCGACCACCACAGCCCCCGCTCTTTCGCCGCCTTCTCCAGCATCCGCCCGCCTTCCCGTCCCGGCAGCCTCCCCTCAGCGCTGCCTCCCCTCTGCGCCTCATCTACCCCCTCAAGTACAATTCCTCCCCTTTCAGCCAGGAAAAACTCCCCACCAGCTCGGCCCGCTGCCGCTTTCCTAGGTTGTTAAAAGTAAATAAATATAACAAGTGGTGCGCTGACTAAATTTGGACCATGATTCCCCCCCCCCCCGAAACAGCACTGCGTGGCGCGAAGGAAACCCCATGACGCTGCGTTTTGGGCAGACTTCTCTCGGGTTTCTCTGAGCCCCTCAGCAGGACGGGGGGGAGGGGGGGGAGGGGGGCGCCCTCCGTCCCTCTGAGGGGGGATCGCGTTTCCATGGCGGCAGCGGCCGTTAAGTCGGCGCGGCGCCCTCCTTCCCGCTGCTTGGGCGGGAGAGGGCGGGAACAGCGGCGGGCCGGCCCAGCCCTGTCATCCCCCCGGAGGCTTCTCGGAGGAGCCAGGACGGAAAACGTGAGGGAAACGGAGAGGTGATAGGGGTAAATCTTTGTTTTTCGCCCCAGAGGATCCTCTGTTACCCTACACGCAAGCTCTGGGGATGGCCTGTGAGAGCGACGCAGCGCTGAGGGCTACCTCAGTGCCTCAGTTTCGAAGTCAGCAGTTTTCCCCATCCCTGCGTAGGCTAACAATGACAGCTTGCTTTTTCCAAGGGGAGGCTGGTTTTCCCCAGGAGATTTCCATGTCCCTGTGGAAAACACACCGGTGGCTTCCCAGGACCCGCTGCGGAGTCAGGCGCCAGAACTGGAAAGTATCGGCCAACACACAAGCACACGCCGTGTCAGGGAGAGAGCCCGTGGCCTGTGTCTTAGCCACTTTTGGGAATGCAGGTTTCCAGGACAACTTCTGTTCCAAGTGCAGACCAATACTCCACTCTGAACCATTCAATTTTTTACTAAAATAAGCATATTGCATGGAAAACTAGGTGATTAGTATCTCTTTGAAGGTCCCACTGCTGAGCAGTGGGGGGATGATGCTGTAGTCAAAGTGGTCTGAAGCAAAAATCATTATTCAAGGATATCTCTGGTTTTTATACATAAGCAACATTTCAGTCACAAGTAAGACCAGAAACTCCAGTGGCGCTGTTAACTCTGCTCATTTTGCTTGCAATTTTGGTACTGAAATCTTCCATGAAAATGGAGAACAAAATGTTCTGACAAACATCAGGGTTGTTGAAATTATATATGACATCATTCAACTTTAAAAAATCAAGACCATTAAATATAGGCATCAACAGTGTATTGCTAGCGTGTGCCTAACTGCATACATTATGTCATTTCTTATTTCAGGAAACTTAAAGAAATCCACTGCTTCCAAAATGATTCACTCCTCCAACCTGGCACCCAGTTTCAAGTGGGTAGCGCAGAAGAGTAACACATCCTACACGTTCCCTGCAAACTTTGTTTAAAAATGAACTTCAGGAATCCGGGGATGGGCATCTCTCTGCCACAGCCGAACTACATACACATATTGCCTTGTGCTGGAGCCCACTTGGCTATGTAATTGTACAAACTTGTTTGATATTTTGCTTATTATGTTGCTGCTAAGAACTCTCACCCAAATTAAATAGTTTCGGAAAGTTGCTTTCCAAGCACGTGTGAAGATTAGAAGCCCCTTAAGGTTCCATTTATGGGCTATTAACTATATTATTATTATTATTATTTATGTAATACCCTTCTGTGCTAAGTACTTGTGACTCCATGTGCTTAAGGAGCTTACTGGATGGATTCCAAAGCAAGGATGTTGCAAAGCAGGAGAGGAAAGAAAAAGCCTGCTGCTTCTTAGAGGAAGGCAGCATGTTATGTAGGGCTCGTGCAAGAGGTTGTTTTATTTAAGCATATAGAAGGTGGAAAGCATAAGAAGAAGGGAGAGTAGGTGGGTTTCAGGTGTGTGCAAAGTCAAGTCAGAGGGAATGAGAAGCTAAATTCACGATGGGGTTTTAAAAGGTTCCAGCAGTTCCTTTGAAGCACCTTAGCTTTTAACTGCTCTGATACCTATAGCATCCGCAGGTTTGAAATAAGAGACATGTTCCCTCCTGAAATGCCTAGCATCAGCAAAYTGACCAGAGATCTCTCTGAAATAGCTGTAGGAAATGCTAAGGAGAGAGCCACAAGTTAACCCCAAGGGACTTAGGCTCAGATTCTTAAAGGTAATTAGGTACCTTTAAATACAAGTTAGACATCTAAATCTTTGAGGCTCAGGATCGTACTTAACTAACTCTGGACTGGAGGAAGTCTCCTTAACTGATTCACAGCCATGAACCCTTTTCTGGATTTGGATCCTGTTTTGTCTTTCAGAAACTGAACAGGGCATGGTTTTATTATCATGACAATTAGGCTGGCGTGGTGGGGACTCTAATAGTCTCCAGGAAACAAGGGATAGAAATGTGGGTTGTATAGGAATAGGTTGTTATAATCATTGGTCTCTTGTGGGGGAAAAAAAAACCCTTGCTTTTGGTCAGCACTGAGGTTTTCCTAATACAAGAAAGCCAGTAAGAGGAGAGAAAGGCCTAATTTATCATGCAGTCGGGCAGAATCTCAAAGTTCTCACATGCCCTTTATTTTGATGGACATCACTCATTTCACAGCTATATTCCTGTATTCTGGGAATATAGGAAACTTGCTTTTATTCATCTCAAGCATAAAGAGCCTTGAAATTGCAGTCAGAATAATTTACACTACATGCAGGAATCCTGTAGTATTTTAAATTAATTCCTTGTAATATTTGTATGCGTTCTTTGTTTTGGGCCTCCGGCACATATTGCATTCCACATGTGAGTCTTGAGGGGTTCAAAAGGATTCACAGCATACATTTTCTGAGAGTTACATTATTAGAAATACAGTCATATATTTGCTTCTGTATAATGTTCAACTTTTAATAAATGACCTTCTCTCTTTGTCTCTCTCTGTCTCTCTCTCTTTTGTCCCTGCTGCCTACTGTCATAAAACTACAGTTTTTCTCTTTAGGAATCTTGACATTCATTGTTTTGACATTATTTGGGGTATAATACTCAATATTTATGAATCCTTTCCTGCTGTAATGTTATGAGGCAAATAAAGAAGAGCTGAATTTGAAAGCATCAGAGCTCATTTTTGTACAGTGTGAGAAATTCATAGTAATAGAAATGTTTCTGTGATTTAAGATCCAGTGGAAATAGTTTTGTTTCAAGTTCCCTGAAGCATTTACAGCCCAAACATTACAGTTTTGCAACATTAAATGACATACCAGCTAGAAATAAAATGTAAAAATGTTTGTTTCTTTTCAGTCACTGATGGAGTGAGATTCTGGAAAATTGATTACATTGTTGGTATTTCCATTTTTAAGAACTTGGAATGAGGCAACCAGAACAAGCCACCTCCTAAATAATGATGCATTGAACTAATTCACTCTCTTTTCCACAAAAAAGCTGTCAAGAGGGAGTCTGAAGCACACGCYTCTTTCTTGCTGAGCTTCCTGTGGAACAACTCCTCCCAAGGACTGAGGAGGCCCTTTGCAGCTCCTTTCCTCATCTCCACAGAGCTGTACAGCTCTCATCTTCCTGCCTCTTCTCCCAACTTCTCTCTGTCTTAAAAGCCTTCGCACCCTTCCACACCTGGCTAGACTAGAGCTGCGTATCTGTGCTCGCATGATGCACAAGGGGATGGCATAAAGGCCCTAACAATTGCTGAGGACCACATCAAGGCCAGGTTATTGCAGCTGAAGAATCATGAAGGATCACAACCATAGTAGGAGAATTGTCATATCTTGAGAGCTGTGTTGGACAGTCATAAATACTCCCACACAGTAGCTGTTGTACAGTGAGTGTTCACTGTAGTGACTTATGGGCTATAGGGGCTGCTGGAATGAATTAAAGGAATTCAAGGGCTGCTGAAACAGACTCAGTTCTTGATGTGTGCAGAACTCCTAGAATCCAAGCAGAAAAAGAGCTGCCGAGGTACGTTAAGTCACTTCTGCATCCCTTCCCCCATCTGTGCCTTTGAGAGGTGATACAGCTCAGCATTTGGTGTCTCGTTATCCAAGTTAGCAGATGTGGTATAAATCTAAAGGGTTTTCATAGCAGGAAGTGGTAGGTGGAGACATCCTAAGGGCTGGAGCAAGGCTAAGACACAGCTGCCAGGGAAACTCTGGTGGGTGGGTGGGAGGAGGAGGCAAGAACATGCCTGGCAAGAGAGAGCCTTCCCAGGGATGAACACGGCTGAGAGAGAGAGTGTAACTGAGCAGCAGTGGCTGGGGTGGGGTTTGTCCAGAACTCAATTTAAGGCCAGATGTGGAACGCAACTCCCTCCATTGTGTCGTAGAGAAGTGAAACGGGAGATGTGTGAATCTCCTCTCTTACTCCTCCCCACCTTTCCCCTCTCTCCAAGTAGAAGAGGAAACTTTATGGAATGAGGGCATTATTTCCTTAAAGCCAAAACAACCTCTTCACTCCTCCCGGTATTCCCTTCACAGTGTTTATTGATTGTGCTGTTGTTACCAGCAAAAAAGTCTGAGGAACTCCAGTCTCTGCTGGAGCAGAAAAACGTTGTTCTGAACTGAGACCTAGCCCTCAGCTTAGAGATGGAAAGTGACCGTCAGATGATATACTTGGAAATTCCAGCTGTGTTGCCCTCTTTATAGGGTCTAACGCTGTATTTGTTCTTGAAGCCAGCTCTAGGGGAGCATCACTAGGAGGCCTGCTGGCACCTTCCAGGGACCGAGATGGCTGGAGCAGCTAGCAGCCACTGCTGCCCACAAGGGCAGTATAGAATCTTCCCAAGTACAGGGAAGATATTTAGGGTGTAGGCTGGTCAGACGCCATGCCCCCACTAAATCTGATTGCTTACCAACTTCTCAGAGGAAAAAAAAATCACTAATAATTAGGTCCTGATTTTATTGGGAGATCTTGCAACAGTAATTGAGAGGTCTGCCTGTGGGCTAGAACAGCTCAGAAAGTTGCAAGTAAGAACTTGATACAAAGCACTAGTATAGGAGAAAAATCAGAATTCCAGACAGGAACTGTAGACTTGCACATAAATGACACTGTCAGTTCTGTCCAGGAGCTCACAAGCTGGTGTTGCAAGTAACGTAGAGGTAGAGGTGGCTTTGCTGGAACTTGAAGGCAAGGGCATGTCAGCTACTGGCTCAAAGTTGTTTTTTTAAATCCATGTGAGTATAGCAATCTTTGACCTTGATTTTAAGAGGTTCCTAAAGCCTGTTACTCAGCAAAAGGCCAATAGAGCAAAAGCAAATTAGACAGTTGTTAAGGCTTTTTTTTTTTTCTTCTTTCCTAAACGAGTTGTACACATCTGGGTTTCGTCCCTTTGTTCCAGGAGCAGTAACAAATATTTGTCATATGAACATATTCTCTACAGACTTCAGAAAGATAATTTGTGTTTAAAAAAAAACCGCTTTTCATTTTGTCTCTGCAGACAGACAGGCTCTCCCAAATCAATTGGAGCAGAGAATATAAAGAAGCTAGAGAAACAAGTCTGCCTACTGGAGCTTGAGACATACCCTTTGGCAAAATCAAAACTGAAAGCATAGGAACTTCAAAATGCTGAAGTGAATGTGTTCATCTAGGAAAGTATACTTAACTCTCTTCTAGGGGAAAAATGATTCATTTGACTTACAGTAGGAAAGAGGATGATTTCCTTTGTTTAAGACTCCATGGAGAATTCCTTATTTGGAAACTGTGTGCAGTTCCCCGTATTTGGGAGAATCTGTTTGCTGTTTCCTAAGGGTGTGTTCCTAACTGTGAGAACAGCCTAGATTTTAAAGGCAGAGGACTTTCTTCCCACTAGGAATGCAGTCTACCAAGCTGCTTCAGCTGCTTCTCTGTCCAACTGAACACTTGTCTTTCATTTGAATATTGCATTTAGTTATCTGTTTGGAGAATACAGATTGAATGACCATCTTGTTACTACGTCCTCTTTTGATCTGAAACTTAAAACAGGCAGATAGTAGTTTTAGCCATTTATCTGAAACAACAGGTGGTTCGATTAGGAAAATACAGAACATAGAAATAGATGAGAAATTATGCAGCTGGAATAAATTAAGTGTCTCCATGTAAAAGTCTGTATTTACCATGGCTCCAAGAGTGTTTTGCATTCATTCACTAAAGTGACAGCATAGGATTTTGTAGAATGGGGTTTTTATGCATAGCAGCAAACTAGAAAATGTCAAAGTGACTGGGAAAATTCCTTACGATTTATGTTTTGAGTTAATGCTTAATCAGACTTTGCAAAAGCCAACCAATCTGATAGAGTGGTGAGATAGGAGTCAGGTCAGACACAAAATCCCTATTATAACATCGGTAATAACATTATAGCACCATAACTAGTAGCTTTGTTTTCAAAGTAGGCTGTAAAGTGTGCTCTGGGTTGAAATATAGTCTATTAGATTTTCCTGCAAAACTTGTTTCTGGAGGGCTAATATTCCCAGCTGCTCTGGGTCAAAAAAAAAAAAGAAATTCAGAGAAAAGCTATAGAAAACACATCAGAACTCCATGCAGAAGGAAAAAAACTAAGTTTGCATTTTTCATGGTCTCATTAACTTGTAGGTACTTTGACTTCTCCATTTCTGCAGTATCAGAGTACAGCTGCATCTCACTGCTCACCAAAACGTTGTTGGGGTCAAATATGAAACAACTGTTTGACTTTGCCTGAATTGCATTCAATATTTGCATGTTACTGTTTTGAGCATTATATTTTCTCCTTGTGTGGCTGTGGCATTCCTTGGAGGGGATCTACATGCCCAAGAGCCAGGTGGTGGAACCTGGACTGATGCTATTGTTTGGAAGAGCAGAGGAAAGTCATGCAGGTAAGTGGACTAGTGCAGGATTTCTCTTGCTAGTACAACAGTCATGGTCAGACGTCCTCTCCAGACCTAAAGAGCTTATGGGACAGAAGAAGAGAAGTTACAGGTCTTCATCTTGTTCTGGTACCATTTTACCTGCAAAAAGGAAGCTGTAGGCCTTATTTCCACATTCTACTTGTGGTCAGTAGCTGCATCTAAGAAAGACACAGTATGGAGGCTGCACGTGGGCTGCACGTTCTGCATCCGGGCAAGTTTCTCCTAGGAAAATGAAGAGTCACTCCTGAAACAGCTGGGGGCCGTGCTGTACTGTCAGTCCCCCTGAGGACTGAAGGGGAAATTAGTCATCTACAGTGGAGGAGTAGGAAGGAAAAGATGATAAACAAAAGAAAAAAAGTCACATGCATTTTTTTTGTCTTTACTTCTAAACCTGAACTTTCTCCTGATGGAAGTAATGCAGCAGCCAAGGATTTTGAAGGGAGGAGAGACATAAAATCATTATTGTAGGTGGCCTTAGCTTTTGCTTCCCGCTTTTTCAGTGGAGTATTGCAACTTCTTTTTTTTCCTGTCTGCACATCAGATCAAGTGAACCAAAGAGTGTCTGTACTGCTGCAGAGAAACATGAGAAATAAGCTACAGCCTCATGTTACCTGGAGCCCTGTGCTACAGGCCCACCCCATCATTTGGCAGCCAGGCAGAGTCGGGCTGTACGCACCCATGCTAGGGGCACAGTTTTGCCATTATAACTCTGTAGCTGAAATATAAATATGTTTCCTAGATTCCTCCTTACGATAGCATGAAAAACTCTGAAACTTTGCAGTACCTAACTGATACTTAAGCAGTCTGCTGCTTACTCTAGGCAAGTCTCTTCATTACTAGTTCTTCCAATATTTCACACTTTCTGCCAGATTTGGCCCTTTAAATCACTTTTGTGTTTTTGTTGGTTTTTAATGACAGCTATTATTTTCCTTCTGAAGAAATTGCATACATGACTTGAGTGCAAAAATCTCACAATGTAAATCAGTCTCATGGTTTTTATGAGCTTGTAGTTTTGGCAGTATTGGTGATTTTCGAAGAGATCAGAGACTCTCAAGTCTTTAATATACAACTGTTAATTAGATTCTGCTGCAATTAAATCTAAATAAAGATTTGCTGTCTAAGCTATTTAGCTCTGTTAAGACTGTTCAGCCATCAAATAAACCTGCTTTGTTGTTATACCCAAACAGTCCATATTGCAAAGATTCAAGAAAGCCTCTAGGACCATTGTTTCAGCTTTACACCTAAAAAAGAAAGCTAAACTTGCGCTATTCATCCAGTTCTGATCAAATCAACGTGAGCCTGCGTAGACAGTACTTCTCACGAAACAAGGGCTGAATATTCATTTTCCAAATTTAGCAGCACTTCAGACAGAAGTAATTTTTTAAACAGTTGTAATCTGAAGTGAGAAATGTGAGGTGACGATTAAGGCTGGCTGAACCGTAAGAACAAACATACTGTCATAATGCTCCTCAAGCACTCCAGAAATAGCCCCCATTCAGTTATTTTCAGAGCACATATTTGTGTGTGTGCTCTATTAGGTCTACTCATTTGGTCAAAGTTAGGAGTGTTAATTATTTGCCCATTTGGGCCAGTAATTCTGACATCTGCTTAACAGTTTCCTCAGTGTTCATATGATCATCATCTTTAGCCTAACGTACCATCTTGAGATTGAAACGTTACAAGCCAGCGCTAACCCAAGGAACAAATATAAAGAAATAATATGACATTTCCTGACAAGTTTTGGCAAACTTTAGCAGTTGCTGCGAGTATGAAAGCATTTAGAAGACGAGCACATTTGCTTGTTACCAGCTGTCATTGTTCTATCCTTAGTCTTGCACCATGGGTGTTTTTTTCCCCCATAAAACCATAAACTCCATTGTTGGAGTTAAGATTAGGCAGGAATTCCACCTTTTATTTTCTTTGCCATTGATAATTCTAATGGTTGCAAAGAAAAAGAAGAAATTGTATTCCATAAAAGATTGGAATTTAAAAAGAAAAAGCAATGCTTAAAGTTTTCATAGCTTCTGATTTAGAGAGGCCTGACTTACTGTGACTGCTCGGTACTGCACATGGCTACGCAGGCGCTATGATGGCAGACAAGCCACGGAAGGAAGTTTACTAGTAAATTTGACAACAGTTTGCAGTGTTTATATTTCTCTATACACATTTTTCATAGTAGCTGTCACTAATTCTTAGATTAAAATAAAGTGGTTGGATAAACGCATTCCCAGGATTTCAGTAGAAGGTTTGTTTGGCATTTCAAGTCACTTCTCTGAGAAGCACTCACCTGTGACAGATTACTATGACTACTAATTTATGTCTCAGCCTGTTTTACATTAGCTTGTCCTTTCCTGACTCCAATAACGATTTGTTTAGTTAGTTTCTGGCAGATGTGCCAAGCTTGAGGATTAAAAAAAAAATGAAGAACTTCTCCCCCATGGCCCCCCCAGTCAGGTGCCCCCACACTTGTTGTTTATTTTGGGCAACATTGTGAGGTTCTTTTATTTGCTTTCTGGTTTCTGAGCTTGGGGGTGGACCTGACTCACATTTTCCAAGTGCTATGCAAACTGTAGGGCTTATTTTATTTTTTCTTGAGAAAAGTTCTGTTCTATTGCAAGCCCTCAATTCCTGCAACTCAAATATTGAGAAGGAAAATCTATTATAAAATGAGCTGCAACAAAACCCACAGAAGCTGGCACCTCCCTGTTGTGCATTACTTAAACAAGACAGAGAATTCAGAAGCGGTATGTGGCGGTCTGTTTGTTGCAAGATGAGAACAGTAGGTATGCATATTAATTGTTGTATCAAAATATTATGTTCTAGCCAGAAGTAAGAAAATTGCAGTTAGTACGTGGTTCTAGTTATCACATGGTCTTTGGAAAAAACAAGCCCGTACTGCTCTATGACCAAGCCAACAATTCCTGAACAGTAATTTATAATGAGAGCAGGCAAAAAGGCTACCAGCATCCAACCAAAACCCACCACTCATGCAGAACAGGTCTTACAGAAGATGAAGGTAGTTTTCTAATTCTAAATACTTACAGCTCCCACTTGTAGTAAATCTCTGAAGTGTGACTCCACAGCTCACTGATATGTGGCCTTTTTCCCCTCCAGATGTACGTTCTCTGGCGGCTGCCCTCTGCTACACTGCACCCTCCTCCCCAACCAGTTTGACAAGGCAGTACAATCACCTCCAGTCCTTCCAGCCTGACTGGCCTCATTTATTCAGGAACTGTTACAGTTCTGGCTACAAAGCTATTATTCTGTAAAGAATTTAAGAGTAAAAACTTTCATCCAAGTGTACATAGTGAATTTCCACTCCCTCAGATGAAATAGCCTAGTAGAATTCATTCCTTCCCTTTTCTTGAGGTGCAAATGGGGAAAATATATTGCAATCTATTGCATTCAGGAAAATTGCTGGAGGACATAGAGATTTTCCCTCAGCCTGATCCCAATTACGTTTATTTTCTCTTTTAAATACGATCTCGTGTGCTCATAGCAGTTTCAATGCCTAGAGTGCTCTGCCATGGTCCCGAATAGAGCTTTCTATCTATCTCCCAACTCCATTTTGTGATACTGACAGTATCATATATTGGCCCAATTTTTATTTGGTGTCAGACACTGAGAGCCTAAAAAAGAAGGTGGAGCTCAAAACCAAGTGAAAGGCATGAAGCCTACATTTTATTTGCCACCTGCACAACTGAGACAGAAAAAAACTACAGAAAGCTCTGTGCCATGTAGCTCTTAGACTTACAGATCCACTAGACGTGTTTTAAGGCACACAATATAGATGAAACTTTTGCAGGCACAGAACCCAAAGCATTAAACCATTACAAATCCATTAGAAGAGAAAGTTTGGAGATGTAACTGTCATTAATCAGTTATTGTTTTCCATTTGCTACATTGATCTAATTCTATATAATTTCAGGTATCGTTTGTCCTCCTCCAGTATAAAGCCACATTAAAAAAAAAACCTGTATGGACTGGTCTGCACTTAACATGGTTATGCTGTAGAGCCGTGGCATTAGGCATACAAGCCCATATGCTTCTTGGCATTGAAAGCAGGACTGTCATTCCCCATGCTTGAGGAAAGTAAATTGTCTCTGTGGCAGCATGCAGAAACATAAAAACCAGAAGTAAAACACTGAGCATTGACTACAAAAATACTTGTAACTGACTTAGATTTGGCCAACCTCCTTGAGCCTCCCAGCCACAATACTAAAATCTTCATACAAATCAATAGCCACAAGCAACGTGCCATATTTCACTTTGCAATCAGGACAGAGAATGTGCTAGAAATGGCCCACGGGGATGAAGCAATGGTGCTCAGGAGTCCTGTAAATTCATTGCGGGAGGAGCCAGGCTGGCAGCGTAGCTGGGTCTCAGTGCAATTCTGCAGTGCTAGCTAGAACCGGCATGGCTGATTCCCTCCTTCCTGCAGGGTGTCAGGCAGCCTTGGTGCTGCATGGGCCTGAGCTACAGCACATGTTGGCCCATACGCAGGGAATGTTTCAACTACCTCTGTGTTGAGTGGATTAAAACCGATAAAACATGTGTTACCAAAGACGTTTTCCTCTGTTACTTTTTCAGGGTAAAGCTTCAGCTTATTTGTCCGTATCTTTCCTGAAGAACATGAACTGGAGCACATTAACGCCAATGTGGTCAGGTAGAGCCATTTCGTTAAAGAGGAGCTGCCAGTTTTAACATCATATGTCATATTTGTGAGCGTTTTGAGACAGAGTATTTAGAAAATCCATAGAGATTCAGATATCTTCCAGGAAAATAGCAGTCAGTTAAATCGTTTAGAGGTAAAAAAAAAAAAAAAGTTTTAGCACATTGCGATGCTGAAGTACTGAAAATATTTAACATGTCTGAATAAATAGTAAAAGTAGAGGATTTTGCAGATGAGTGAAAAATGAGGAAAGAGAAATTATTAATATTCTAAAATACAGCAACATGGCACATTAAGTAACTTAAATGTCTGTAAATGTAATAAGGACTAGATGCAAAAATAATAGGGTTTTTATTTCTTTAGAAATAGAAGCAGTAAATCTAGATCTCTGTGATAATACAAGGGGGAAATCGGGAAAAGCTGCTGCATGCAAATCTGCCTCCTGCCTTTTAGTCTCCTCTTTCTAGAGCTAAAAGGATTTACCTATGCAGACACATACACACAGACGTGTATGGTGACACGTTTACAGTGACTACATGTTTAAGTTACCATCTTGTTAGCTGAGTCATGATACCTGTGCCTGCCTCTAAGCCATTGCAATAAAAGCGAGTGAGACTAAAGCATCACTGAATGTAACTTAGCATCCCCTGATTAACCTTCTTAAAACTGCTATCATATTTGTGAATAAATAGTATTAACCTCTGTCTGGTGGTCAGACTGAGCAAGTCTCATTGCAATGCATTTTGCCTACTGCATGGGTAATGGCAGCAGTGAATATTGGAAGCAACGACTTGTACTCATGCATGGACACCAAAGAAGCCAGAATATGAACCACAGTCACTGAGGTCTGTACGTGCTATGCAGTTTTAGTTAGCACAGGCATGGCTACTGATGCTGCTGAGCACTCCTTTCTTTGAAGTTTAAGCGTACGCTCCAGCAGAGACTTAAGGCACCAGCRAACTGGTTCTGCAGTATCTTAAGAGGGTGCAGTAGAAGAGGTTGCTTTACCCTCGTGTCTGCAAAAGTTATTGGCCACCTCTCCCCAGAACAAGCAGGGCAGAATGAACTGTGTCTTCCTGTCCGAGCTGCTCCCATTCCCGACTCTTTACATGAGCTTAACCTATTGAGAAGGGTGAGTTGATGCTGCTCATGAGGAGGTGGCTGCAGCACAGCCATCAATCTGTTGTAGCCTGATGTTCTCTCTGCTTGCTTGGGCAATATGAACTCTCTGCTGACCTTAGCTATGTCCACCACCACCTTGGTGTGATTCAAGAGAACTCATCTGCCATCTCAAAGCCCCTTAGCATAGGCTGGACAGTTTGTGGCAGAGCTAGGATTAGAGTTGGGAGGCTCCTGATTGCTAGCCTGGTCTTGCTTATGCCTGGACTGGGTCTGTTGTGCCAAACTGCATTGTGGCTGTAGATTGGGGAAGCTCAAAAGATTACTAGTCACGTCACTGCGACACAGGTAAGGACTTAGACCTCTAAAAGCACTTTTTAATCCCTTGGTGTAAAAGTTCCGTATTTTTTCTGCAGAACGTACTACTAATAATAATGTCAATGTACATTGTAATCCTCAAGTTTTTCCCTTCCAGCAGTTATAGCACATCTASTCTACAGCTGGAAAACGGAAGCTGATAAGCCAACGATTCCATTTCTGGCTACCTAAAAGCTGAAGGGTCAAGATGTAAGCGCCAAGGCTAATTTCTGACTTCTCTTGCCTATAAGGCCGCTGCTTTCTAAATCTGTTCACATCTCATTTTGACAAAAGACAATTATCTTTTACAAAGTTTAAACCTTTAAGCCTTCTTCAAAAGCAAATTTTCAGCTCATCAGCAGAATACATATTGTCCTTTGAGATGGGGACAAGATCATTAGCAGACAATAGCAGTGCACACAAGTGGCAGACTATTTTAAACTCACTGTTGTATTGTCTAATTTAGAAAATAAATTATAAAATTGAAACTGAAGCTCTGATGGAGTTTGTGGTGGAACTAATATGACCAGCCCTTTTTAAAAAATTATACATAGGAAGCTCCAATAAATATGTGTACTTTTATGTGCATGGTTAACACGTGCACTAGGAAAACTGAGCCCTTCATCCAGATTTGGAGACAGCCACAGCCCTTTGTCACTGTTGATAGATCTTTATAACAACACGATTAGGAAGAGAAAACACCAGCATTTCAGATACAATATTTCAGTTTATATCGTTTTTTATGGTACTGTAGCTAAAACTTAGAAAAGTGCGCCAATAAGTTTCAAGCTTTGCTCCAGTAATTAAAGCATTGTGAAATGCCAAGAGCGCACCCTGGCTTTTCTTTTACAAGCACTTGGCAGGTCATAAATAAAGCATGAGAAAAACAAAGGAAGTAAAATTGTGCCAGCCCCCAAAGCACCTTAAGGTTCATTTAATTGTCAGAAGGATTTTCCCAGTAAGGGAAATTGCTTGTATAAAGTAAGATGCAAAGCAATTGATATTAGCAGCATTCAGTTTGCCTATGTATCTTATGCATTTTGTTTTATTCTACTGTATCACAATTTTTTATAATATTAGCAGCTGCATACTGGATAAGTTCAAGTTAGGTTAGTAATGAACACGTCCTTAGAAATTCTACAATTTTTACTGCTCTGTGGAGTCAAATGCATTATGATCAAAGATGTATTGGATAGCTAAGCACTTCTAATTAATTAATTAAAAAAAAAAAAAAAAAGATGTTGCATAAGATACCTTGAGTTTGAAGTTGGAGTAACCTACATTTTTGTGAAAAGGACTTACTGTTGCAGTATGAACTGTTCAGCAACAATGTTCCCCCCAAAAAAAACCCCAGCTCAAAACTGAGGAACTTTTCATATCAGCCAATTCAGCCATTTCTGCATCTGTGATACGTCTGTTGGTTTTAATCCATTTTAGTTTTACATAAATTCCTCCATTTAGTTTATTCAACGTTAGGAGGAAATACCCAACACAAAAGATGTTTGTAGTAGCCTATTACCTGTTGTATATACCTTGCAGAGCCTGATTCTGCAAAAATACCAGTCAAATGAAACTAAAAGAAATGTGCAAAGAACCCTCCATCATTAGTCCCTGAAAAAAAATGCTAAGTGTTTTTAGCAAGTTAGTTTGCATAAAGACCATGGATCCTCTGGACAGGTAATTGGAAATTCAGATATACAGAACCAAAATCCATACTCAGGCTACAGGTACAAAATTTCGTTGACTTCCAAGTGCAACGGAGAGTTAAACTAAATATCCTAGAATTAAGTCTGTTCTGTAGGCTTGTATTCTGGTTTTTTTTCTTACTGTGAATCTGCTGGTGTGCCTTCATTCATCATCAGCTCCTCCATGTCTGTCATGAGATATCTGTGTATTGTGTACAATACCTCCTTGGATCTACTTTGGATCTACAAGATCCAATAGAAAGACCATGTGATAGTTCAGGGCTCAATACCTACTAACATCTGTTTTCCCTGTAAAGTCCTAGGATTTGTTTTCTGGCAATGGGACAGAAATGAACTCAGGAAGAAATCCGAATCTCAGTAACCAACAGTTTTAGTTCTCAGTCTAGAGATCCTGCATAAAAAACCTGACATTTTTGCATGGTCTTGGCTAAGTCAGTGGGACTGCCTTCTGGTGGGCCTTGAATGCCTTCCTGCCTTTAAAAGATGGAAGCTGTAATAACAACTTCAACTTGAAAAGGAATGAAGAGCAAAAAATTATCTATACTTTTACAGTTGTAATTCAGTATTCTAGGACTGTGCTGTTACACAGCACACTTTCTAGAAGAAATGCATGAGACTGTGCATGTGTAAGCTTCTTTATTGGGCATTTTATGAGCAGGTATGACAGACTTGACAAGAAATTAATGGTTAAATGTAATTTTACAACTACACGTATTTTTATAGTTTCCTGAAAGTTAAAGTTTGTACAGACTTGCTTTAATTACCTAATTATAAAACAATACATAATGCCAACCAGCTATCAGTTGACATTATCTGTGTATGTCAGCACCAGTTTGTTTTGCTGAGCTTTTGCTTAACTCATGACTCCCTTTAATTATTATACTCTATGAATCTATCAAAGGTGAATAATACAGCTTCTCCCACAATAGATATTCTGATATTTTCCGCACGTTACGGTGTTAAGAATCTAATCAGAAGCAACAGCCACTTCTGAAGAAATTCTGATCTAAAGAATTGGATGCCAATCTGAAGATTTCCTTGGCAGACGTAGCATTGCCTGACTTTCTGTGGTGCTGTTTGCCACGGCTGACTCATACACACATGAAAGTTGCTATAATACATTGTTTTGTGAAATGAAGAGTAAAGGATAGATAAGTCTTACTCTTTGGCCCAAGTAACTAAAAAAAACCTGGAGTCCTCTGGATTGCTGAAGACAACCGTCAATTGGCTTTTCCATGCGTCTCTGCATGCCTAACAAATCCCGTTTCCCTCACGAGATAACAGGAGGGAGCATCAGTGTACATACCAGCATCTACCTGGCAACAAACCTTTTCCAGGCCTTTCTCAAGGTTGCACACCTGATGTTGCTGAGGGTCTTCACTAGGGCTCTCTTTTAGCTTTCAGCTCCTCTGCTCTTTTGCCTCATGAACTTTCAGAAAGCAATAGACGCATCAAGTGAAATCGTTATCTGACCAAATACAAGGTGAGCTTTAGCTCCAGATCAACACCTGAATTCAGGTGTTTACCTGTCTAAATAGGCTTAATGGAGTCTATAGAGTGATTCTGTTTACCCTAAAAGAGACTCTCAATAGCTTGTCCGCTAAATGGCTTTTTAGTCTACGTCTGGGCTTCCAGTGCAGTCAGCGTAGTCACTAGCTCTCCACTGACTCTAATGGATGCATACCTCAGATGTAGACACCTGCATGGGTTTCTTGGCATCAAACCAAACTCCATCCTACAGAATCAATTCAGTACTTCAGTTCTTCAAAGCATCCATATAGGACTGGCAGATACCATGCAGGATCTATAAGTCACCCACACACTTTCTGACCAGCAGCTGAAGACCAAGTGAGATACCCTAAAACATCTGAAATTGGGCAGCTGAATTGAGCCCTAGCTCCCTTCATGTGAAAGAGGTTTCTTTTGTAATTACTAAAAAAGCCTAAGCACCTCCTGGGTTAAGTTCATCTTGTTCTAAAGCAGATGTGTGAAACGGATGAGGTGAACCTCGACAATCAAGGTGAGATGCAATCCAATGCTGACATAAGTCTTGCATATGCCTTTCTTTGGGTGGAAAAGCATGCCTGTGTTAAGGGTAGAGATTGCAGATGTTTCATGTACATCATCATAAATTAAGACTAGCAGCTACATTTCCCAATTCTCATGAAACTTGACTGTTTCAGTCTTCCTAGAGCATGCAATTAGGTTCTTTTTCCTTTAATTAAAAATATTGCCTGCATGCTTTCTCTTTGTTCATTTTACTTACGTTTATCACTTGTTAAGAAGCCTGGCCCCCTTCCAGAAAGAAGCTTTGATGCCTCTCCTGACAGCACAACTTGGAATGTTTTTATTCTTCATTTCCACCTTAGTGGCAGCAGTCAGAAATAAATAATGTCCAGCTAAAACTTGGAAAGAATGACAACCATGAGAAGGTTTTAGGGAGAGAAAAATCAAACTATTTGCAAATGTCCGCAAAGTCTGCCAAGGATTTAAACACCGTTCTGCAGACTGCACTTACCTGGGGCTGTTGCAAGGGCATTTTATTTATCAGAGGATCATTTTTTATTAATAAGAATGTGCATATTAAGTACGATAATTAAGTACAGAGGTGAAACTATTTGAAAACAGTCTAGCACAAGACAAAGGTTCAAAACCATGCTGGGCACTGTGAGAGTAAGGCCTGCCACACTGGCTCAGACTGAAGATATGGATTTGCATAGATACGAGCGTAAGAGCAAGACGGCATACGCCATACTTCCCTGAAAGCAATAGCGGCTCAGGGACTGGAGAGTACGAGACAACACTGAATGGAGGACCACGATAGTGTGATTCAACAACATCGGTAGCTTTAAAATCAATACTCGCATTTGGTGGAAGAGTAGACTAAAGATAAATGGACTTTTTTGTAATTTCACCAAGGTCATTTATAAAAAAAGGTGAAGGACGAAGAATTGGGTCTTGCTGCTACTTCATTTCGACACATATAACTGGGTCCATGCAGATTCCTGCAAATCAAATCTACTGCGCCTACTTCACTTCTTGACAAGGATCTAAAACAAATGGGTTCTGAGGAGACACTTGAAAGGGAAGAGAGTGGGATTTCATGAAGATATTTATCTCTGAAAAAGAACTAATTGTTCAATTAAAATTCACTTTTAGAAGTGACTTAAAAAGAAGGCTAACATTCTTTGACACATTCTAATTTAACTGCAAACACCATTTGTTTTTCTTCCCCTTCCTCTCATTTTCCAAAGTGCTATTCAATATAGCAATTTAATAAAAATTAATTTGAAAATTCTTTGTACCAATCTAAAGAACACAGATTAAAATTCATGCAACAGCTATCTGGATTGCACAAATGCAAGTGACAGGAAAGCTGTTATTAATGGAAGATGTTACATGGCAGAAGGTGGTTGATATTTTCATTCAAGACATTTCACAAAGAAAGAGAATACCAGCAAGAACTACACAAAACCAGTCACTATCAAAGAAAAAAACCCACAGCATCCATCTTTTAAAAAAATGAAGTAACATAATCTCTTTACCGTAATTCCTAAATTAATTTTCATGGATTTTTATGAGTTGGAAATAGGATGCTCAGTCTGAGGTCTACCAGCCAGCATTTGGAGAGCAAAGGTTTTCACTGCATCCTTTGACTGATTCCTATAACTATCTTTTCGACTAGAATTTTTTTTTTGTATCGTATTAAAGCCTTTGCAAACTCTTAAGACTGTCAAGCAATCCCCAAAACTCTGGGTGACTTGAGGTAGTAAATATTTCAGTAGGAGTTCAGCATTCGAGTCTATGCACTAAATTTCTTTTGAACTGGCCAATATCTTCGTGTACTCAGTGATTAGAATCACTGGATCAGGCCCCCAGATATTTACATGAATTAAGACCTGGGTTTTTGAAGACGCTTAAGATAAAACCTATACTCAAGTGCTTTGAAGCATCAGGGCCTATAAACTGAAGTCAAACTTCAGGAAACATTTGATTAAGCTTCTTCAAATCAAAGAACTAGCATTTTAAGAAGTTGAAATGAGTGATCCAGAATTAAATATTTGCTTTGGATTGTTTGCTTTGGATTTGCCAACTGTCAAGAGTAACTGATAAGAATAGTAAATCCGTATAAGATTGTACATGACCAGCCAAACTAGAAGTTGCCTATAATGAAGGGATGAGTGGCCAAGGCATATCTAATTAATATAATTTGAACTGAGTTGTTGCAAAATCTCATGGGAATGTTAAAAAACACTTGGGTTTAAGTGTTACAATTCCATTATGAAGTGAAACAGCTCAAGGTTGTTGCTTTCAGAACGTCTCTTTGCACGTGCTGCTTTACAGTGACAGACACCT
The DNA here is from genome assembly GCA_035582835.1 of Phoebastria nigripes. Taxonomy (NCBI): domain Eukaryota; kingdom Metazoa; phylum Chordata; class Aves; order Procellariiformes; family Diomedeidae; genus Phoebastria; species Phoebastria nigripes. The sequence goes on from JAYKAV010000020.1 coordinate 106,664, forward strand.
TTCACTGGTTTACATGGGAATCGCAGATTAAGTTCTATAGGTTCAAAAAGATGACAAAAAGCTAATGCTTTTCCATGCAGGCATAAAAAACCACCTCTGTCACATCCAGAGGTGCATAACTAAACTAAGCCACCGAGGCTTACCTGGGCATGCCTTGCTGGAGCAGGCTGGGCTGCAGTGGCTATGACACAGGTTCTGGGTTCCTAAAAAAACCCCAGACCATGCTTCCCTGAACTGAAAACCTATCAGCAGTGGGACCTTCACCAGCTGCGCCAGTCACACTTCCACAATTAATTCAACATCTGTTTGCCACTTTCAGTCAAACCTAACAGATGGGTCACATCAGCTGGGGAAAAAAAAAAGACACCTCATCAGTACCCTGACTGAAGCACTTTGTGACGTATCGCACGTGGCTATTAAAAAGAAAAAAAGACAGCTGTAGGGGGAGGTTATCTTCAAATTACACCCACTGATACTGTGCAGGTAGGAACAAACTCAGACTTTGTCTGTTTTGAACCCCGCGGCCCAAAGTTGTCCCTTTCCCACTCACCCTTTCTCCTCCCACCCAAACTCACTCCGCTGCCCTGGCAAAAGATATCAGCTTCCTTCCTACAGCTGTGGGTATTCCGCCTTCTGTAAGGTAGGTACAATTGCTAACCGCTTTGCATTATCACAATACAATCAATGCGACCTCTGGAAGGTGCCCAATTTGTTGCCGCACGTTTAAGATATGTTTATAAAACCTGGTTGATGAAGATTCCCACTTTGCATGATCAAAGTTTGATTAGTGATTTTTGTGAACACTGGAATAATTAAAAGGCTGGTTTCCGAGCTAACCCTTGTTATGAGCACACACAATTGCATTTTAAGCAATTGGGCACAAGAAAAATCAAGTATAGCTTAGTTTCTCACATTACCACTCACCTTTATTTTCCACTCTCAGTACGCTTCATAAACATTCATGAATGCCTGTGAAAATGTAACTTTTACAAATGTGATGAAGATTTAATCAGACTGAAGAGAGATTACAATCAATGTTATTGTGAGCACTTAATGTGATAGAAAGATGGACAGCAGGTGGTTTCTGAACAAGTTTTGCAGCACATAAATGTACTCCCTTGTGTTAGGTGACGATTTATCAAAATACCTTAAGTAGCTTGTTATCCTTTCCAGGACACAATCTTGCAACGCCCAGAATAGGAAGGAAAATGGCTTGGCTTGAGAAACAGTACTTTTTCCAAGGGAAAGGATATAAAAGCCAATGGTTACTTGGCTTTTCTTCAAGAGATTTAAAAAATAAATAAATAAAAATTGCATTCTAGACAGGTTCAATCAAATCTAGGGGGCTAAAAAGCCGCTGAGTTTAGTCAGCGTTAGCTCTGTGCCTTTGATTTATTTTGCAATTGTTTCTGTCCACCTTTCCCAAATTGGTCTGTGACCAAACAGCAAAGCAGGCACTCAAGTCACACCAGACAGCTCCTTGCGTGTGCACGACTCACCTGGACACTGCTTGCACCGCGGGYAGAAGGAAGAACTGAAGGTGCGCTCTCTACCAAAACTATGATAGCAGGGCAGAAGGAAGTACCATGATTTGGTCCTGTGTTCAGTCAGCACAATTTCAAGAAGTATTTAACATGCAGCAATGGAGAATGGCTAAGTAAGTATTTCCATGGTGGTGATAGCCGTTGCCTAGACATCCTTCTTCAGCAAGATGCTTAGCAAACAGACCGTTCATAAGCAGATGCAATGTTATACCTAATGTTTTTCAGAGGAATATCGGGAGTCCCTACGAGAGCAGAAGCATCACAATACCCCATGAATAGGAATGCACCTGGAAAGCTCTAGGACAGCGGCTGTCAGTTTTTCCCCTCCACCGTGTTAGAAAAAGGTCACGATAATCACATCCACAACTTACAGAGAACACATCCTGCTATCAGCACTGTCACTTTTGCCCCCGCCTTAGTTACTGTCACTGCTTCCAGTAAAGACACTATGCTGCACCAGAAGAACAGTTCTAAAAAAGAATTTAAAGATTTTAAAATTTAAAGAATTTGTTGGTTTCAGCTTCATCAAAAAAAATTAAGCCACAGCAGGATACTGAAGCAACACAAAATAAATGAGAACATGCAAGACTGGAGGTACTGCTTCATCAGCAGGAAGAGAAATACTCCTCCAGCTCCCAGGCTGTGCAACATCACACTGCTAAAGACCTTGGGTAGGAAAAACTGCCAGTAATTATCATGGTTTGCAAATCAGTTTTTTCAGTAATTACTTTGGAATTTAAGAAATTCTGTGTGTCCTCATTTTGGTCTTTAGTACAGTTGATGCAAGCAAGAGCACCACAGCTCTAGGGTAACATTGATTTGGGGCCATTTTAGCCATGTCTTTTAAAGTTCTGTGACCCCATAAAAGCAGATCTGTAAACAGTTGTCCAGACTATACACGTTTCAAGGAAGTTTTCCTTTGAATTAGGTCTCATTTGGTCCCTTGGACAGCAAGGCATTCATGGTTGAAGCATATCAGGAGTGCTCCTGAAGTACGTCTTTGAGTTTAGTTTCATCCAACAGGAATTCAATGAAGTGTTCAGAGAGCTCTGCAATATGAACTAAAGCTGGGTAAGTGGGGATGACAGACAGTTCTGCTTCAAAAGTAACATTCTGATCCAAACTAACTCACTGACTTCGATGCATTTACTTCGTTTTTGACCGATTGTATTGGAAAGCAATGCCTTTTCTTTACCCAGACATAGGCTTGACAAGTTGAAATGTCTGCAGCTTGATTCCACAGGAGATACAGGATAGTTCAAGTCTTCAGCCCAGAAACAGCACATGGCAATGCGAAGATGAGCACTGTGTGCGGTGTGAACTTATAATAGGAGCTGGATGGAGGATCTTCATTGTTTCTCCCAGCGCCAGTCTCAGGAGGTCACTTTGTTTTCAGTGAGAGAAGACAACTGGAAAACTACATTGCCTTTGCTTCATCATCCTTTTGGGTTTGGGTGTTATTAACATGCAGATAGGGCCCAAGATATTCAAGAATACTAGCAAAAATGCCCAACCCTAGGGTTTTTTTTTGTGTGTGGTTTTTTTTTTTTTTTTTTTTTTTTTTTAAAACTGAGCAGAGTAATGAATTGCACTTCCCTTTTGCCAGAAGGTGAAAAAATTGGATCCAAATGTGAGAGTTTTATAGTTTAATGAGAGTGTGATTCATACAATGTTTCAGAACAATACATCATTCAGGTTTATAATTAGGTTTATATATATAACAAGGAAGATGAAAAACCTCAGAAAACAGCTCGAAGAAAAGAACTTTCGCTGATGAAAAATTTCTATGCAACAAAATGACAAAAGACTGTGGACACCTAACCAAAGAACTTCGATCTTTTACAGTCTCAAGTACTGCAAGCCAGAAGGCAACTCGACAGAGTCCTTTTTTAAAGCAAGTTCATTGCGGGGGGAAGGGTGGGGGGATGACACTAGAGAAAAATGGTTTGAATTGTTTTAGCTGGAAAACAAGAAAAATTGATCACAAGTATGCGAGAAACTGGGTGTGGATAAATTTTCAGAAAATAATTTTTATTATTCTGAAAATAGATGTCCGAGTACAGTAATTTCTAAACAAGCTAGACCTGAGTAAAAGCAGACTTATCCTTTGCATAGCATCCATGCCGATTCCCTCATTATTTCTTTTAAATCACAATGATCTGACAAGTCTGATTTGGACTCTGCTTACATTTAACAACAGTAGTAAGCAAACTGATAAAGCTTAAGTAGCTTATTAGCACGGGCAGCCTAGCCAGCAAACATCATAAAAAGGATTTAAATCAGAAATTGAATCCCCGCCCCTTGCTTTTTAGCTGATAACAGCAGAAGATACACGATACCAATGAATCAATCGCATAAGTCACCAGCTCTGCTAAAACTGACAAGAAGCAAGAGTAGTACAGACTTGACATAAAATCTGTCAATACTGAGCCTGTCATCCCTATCACCTACATAACGTGTGATTTCTATTAAAAGGTAAGAGAAAGCTCAGTATCAAACCTGAAAAGCTGAACATACACCACCTCCCATGACAGAGTTTACTAAATACCTGAAGCCTCAACAACTGTCACACTCTTCCCCACGCAATTTGAAAAAGGGTGCAAATTAAGTAACAGCAAACTCAGAAGAATAACCCTCTCCCTGGAGAGAAAGTGACACACCTGATTACTTGCATTTTGTCCCTCAGAGATGATGCTAAGGAGAAAACCACACACTACAGAGGACGAGCATTGCTTCTTGGCAGAGAGCAAACAAGGAGGACATGACCAAGGTTTCAGAAAAGCTTTTCATGCCACAAGGCTGGCTGGCAATGCTTTGTGCCTTCGCAGCTCAAGCTTTAGCAACACCTTGATTTCTTCCACTTCACCTGCCCAAAAGATCTGCTGCACTTCTCTAACACAACTGCATTCTGTACCATGTTTTATTTGTAATTAGAATTGTGCCTGAAGGCACACACTTCAGCATGGAACCACCAGAGATTGCTTCGAGGCAAAGCTGATATTATACTAGTATTAAATGCATTATTAAGATATTGCTTTGGCCATCCTGAACATAGAGAGGTCAAATGTTCAGGAACAACCTTTATTTTAGCACCTGAAAAACACTGAGCAGCTTTTTTTTTTTTTTTTTTTTTTTTTTTGAAAGAAGTTATGTAGAGTGTAAAAAATACCAAGTTTCAAACTATGTGCTTACCAAATAAGCTAAATATGGTATGAGGAGTTTGATGTTTGATTTGGTACAGGAAAAACAGCTGAGAGAGGTGGAGAGCAGCTGCATTTCAAAGTGAAATTCTGAGCTAGCCTCTGTACAAGAACAAAGGAAGGCAACCTGAGCTCAAGCTTGCTTATCTGAAGTAACAACTGCAAGATGAAAGACAAAGCCCTTGTTGAATGTGAAAAGGTACTGCATATTTTATCTTTTATATATCAATTGCATTAAATACTGACTACACACAGGGTGTCAAATAGTGGATTCTCAAACACTCATGTGGAAGCAGCTTTAAAAAAAAATTAAACATGAAGTTGGGAATTTAAGTCAGTTTAAAAACAAAATCTGACCTTCACATGGCAACAACAGGTTGCAGACTTAATGCTACAATGTACTAACAAAGCTCTTATACTGTGAAAAGGGATGCGGTGTAAGCTCAGACTTGAAGTATCTAAGCGCCCTAGCACAAAAGTTCAAATTCCAACAGGGCTGACTCAGTCCTTCCGCCTTCCAAAGTACATAAATCTAATTCCATGCAGTTTTACTGTGAAAGGAATTCTTAAAAGCAGGGGTCCTTCTCCCTGCTGTGCCGAAGCTGAGGGCTCCCTCCACTATGGCATTTTCTGTTGCTTCCTACCATTCTTCATTAGAGAACTGACTGGCAGGCTCTGTATCAGGTCCAGCGATCAGGTGGTTACTTGTTGATATTAAACATATTGCTTTGAGAGCCCGACATCAAGTTATAGAAATACAAATGACTTGCAATGATTTACAGTTAGTGCAATATAGTTCCAAATACTGGTTACATAAAAAACCGCAAATTACATTTTAAGATACTTCACCTAAAATGTTTTAAGAGTGGCATCAAATCCAAAATTAAAAGCTATTGTTTGTTTGCCTACAAATAATTTATTAAGTATTCTAGCATGCTAGCAATCTTCAGGATACACCAAGTTTGCAGGCAATTTACAGTCAGAGTTGTTTGTCCATGATGCATTCACTTTAAATATTTACTGTAGCTGTTCTACCTTCAGTAGGCGTGGAGAAAGCCAATCATCTTCATTAACATCAGTAAAAGCAAGGCAGCATCACAAAAAAAACCCCCACCTGGCCCAGTAGAAGATACTTATGTTAAATAATTTTATGATTCTTTTTCCATTGTTTAATTGTTAATTATTATGATTGCATTGAGAAAAATCAAGTGTTTTGCAACTATCAGCTCATGCTGAGCAGACCCAGTTCTCCCTAACTCCACTGTGGTTCTTCCTACAGAACTCCTTTCCAGAGTTTTTTTGTCTCCAGCAAGGAAGGAAGTCTGTGGATCTAGAGGGACAATCGCTTCAGAGCCAGCTAACAGAAGTAGAGAAAAGATAATTACGAGCTCAACTGAAGCATTCCAGCCTGTGAAGAGAAAAAAAGAGTATCTGGTGCAAGATAAACAGGTAGAAGTGTTTCTTAGAGAACAGTTGTTTGAGATTTTAGCCTGTGATGATAAAGAAATGAGTCATCATTCATCACAATGAATATACTCCAAAGTTACATCATTTGATGTGGTAACTTAAAACCACATTCAGTTTTAGATTCTTTTCTAAACCTACATCAAAGAGGAGGAACTTCCAATAATTCTCATTAAACACCACAGATTTACACAGGTACTCCAGTACTTAGACTCTTGAATAGCGTTTTTCTCAGTACTTCAGGAGAGCTTTATGAAGCATCTCAGCAAAAAGGAAAAAGAGACAATGATGTAACTGGGGAAAGACATACAGGGGGCAAAATAACCGCCCCGAGATTACCCAGCAGGCCACGGCACAAATGGACAACAAACGGGCTTTTAAAAAGCCCTGTCAAACACTGTAATCAGACTATACCACTTCCATAGCTACCGTTGCTAAAGCAGTGCAAATAGTAACAACTGCAGCTAAGACGTCTGCAGCACTATAATGAGATCATATTTTTATTAACTTGAATGGTGTATAAGCACCAAAATTACCATACCAGTTCAGACTGACTAGTGGTCTCTTTATACTACTACTCAGGTTTCAAAACTCAAATGCTTCAGAGGAAGGTGCAAGAAATTCCAAGGGAAAAGTCTGCTTCCAGTATGGATATATATATGTGCCTTTTTTGCAGATTAACAGTTTTTTTCCCCCTACAAGTGTACAGTGGGCACCATGCCCCTTTCCACATCTTCCAGACACTAAAAACCATCATTCCAGGAGGAATCCAGGGCAGAATAATACCTTTCAACAGAAAGAGTTATTGACAACTTCTTTGTGAACATTATATATTCATATCTTGCTGTTTCTAGAAAGTGAGTAGATCCTCTAAGTTGCAAATCATGTTGGAGGTATGACAGTAAAGATGCCTTTGAGATTACGACTCCAGTAGTTTTGAAAACATACAATTAAACATGGCAATGGTAATTTTTGCAAACTTAGCCAGAGTAATGTTATATATCCCATGCAGTTTATAAACATCTTGGCATATCAAGTCTCAGTAAGGTTTAAAAGCAAGCATCTTCCTAAATTCCAATTACTCAGAGGTTAAAGATAAACCTTCCCACTCCCCCCCTTTTCCAATTACCTCGCTTTCTGAGAAAGACAACAAAAATGCATAGACATACTAATATTATATCCTATGACCTCAGTAGTCTGATTTTTCAAGTGGATGCAGAGCATAACTTGCAGAAAGATGGTATGACAACATTCAAAAAGCACATGCAGGTTACTCACCAAATCAGCGTTCCTTAAGAAAAACAGTTACTTAAAGTAAAAGGATCTTTCAATTAAAGCAGTGTTTCAGAAGTGTATTTCCTACATTTCAGCAATAAGAAACACAACAAGAAAAACATTCCCAGGTAGGATTTATTTCGTGACACTTCTTCACTGATAACATTTTGCAATCCATACCCAGAAGGAGGAACTTAAGGCTTGTTTGAACAAGATGTAACCTAGGGAGACCGTATCTCAGGAGAATGCAGCACACACTGACTGATAAAAGCAATCCTTCCAAGCTAGAGGCATTTTAAGAGTTAGTAGGACTGGGGTGCAGTTACCATTTCCTATCAAGTTGACATTTTGGCATTCAGTATCAATAAAATCTTTGAATGAACTGAACTAATACTGTGCCTCTAGTGATTGAATTTGGAAAATAAATGCATTGAGGTGGTATAATCACTTATATGCTCAAAAAACCTTCTTCATTTGATTTGAAAATAATTTGGGCTGTTTCTCAGGAYAAGTTTGGTATCTCTTAACAGTTAATCCTGTAGGTGTTTTCAACTTAAAGAGCTAGAAAGAGGTTGACTGCTTAAAAGTTTGATGTTAGGTCTATCCTCTAAAGGTCAGCATTTCAACAGTTAAGGGTTTTACAGCAACATCAACTCAACCATGCTGCAAAGATAAGCATCTTTGCCTGTCCTCGATGAATGTAGCCAGACTTCAGGTCCATTAACAAAGCTGCTAGAGACCATTCATTCAACACTGGCTTTTTTCACGACCCTCCTACAAACTTTGCAGTTCATCTTCTACAACTGCTTGCTGTTCCAATGTTAATTCTTACCTAATTAGACTGAACTTGCTGAATTTTAACAAACATATTTCTTTTCCTGCTGCTCCTTTCTAGCAACAAAATTAACACTATTCTGTAGAATCTGAAGCTCTTTTCCTAACATACTTAGACAAAAACATAATAGTTTACATAAATTTAACAAGATCACATTACTATATAGCACTTAATTAACAAGCTGAAAATATATTCAAGTCTTCAAATAATTCTCTTGAGAAACACCATTCACATAATTTTAAAAAGTAATGCAGAAGTTTGTTCAATGGCCTACAAGTTATTTTCCAGGCTCTCCCAAAACCAGAGCTATTGCCCCCCCCAAGACAATTTTCTTATGCGCTTTACCTACATATCAGATAGAAAGCTGTGCAGAGCCAGCTAACAGGAAAAGCTAATCAGACAGAGGCCTTAGCCTTTAGAAAACCCTAGTATTCAAGTCAAGACGTACAAGCAGGCTTGCCTATCCAGGATATGGAACCTAAAATTTTCTCTACAGGGCAAACAGAAAATGTTGACATTTTCAAATCCTTGAAAGAACTGACAAAGGGCTGATCATTTTTTAACTGAAGGAACCCACTTGTGCATAACCTACCAAAAATAATGCTCATTTAGGAAGATAACAGAAGCCAAAGGATCAGTTCAAACACACATTCAGCATTATTCAGTCAAGAAGCTTTTGAGAAACCCAGGTTAAAGCACTTTTTCCAAACATCTCAGGTTGGTGGGGCTGGAGGAAGGGAACAAAATACCAAGGCAAAGGTTTTGGGCGCACAGAGTACAACTGCATTTCTGAGGGGATCCAATCCTTCTGGTATGCACTAGACTGTGGCTAAAGTATCCCTTAAGTGATCCACTCAGTGTTGCGCTGAAGTTTGTCTAAAATCCAGTTTTAGGTATACACATCTTACCTGGGATGCCGGTTTTTGGAAACTAGTTATCTTAAAAGTGATCTGCCTTATTATGAGGGAAGTTTAAAATACAACCTTAAAATAAATTCTATTTGCTATAAATTCTATTCTATTCTATGTCAGAAGCAGAAATTAAGTCATTTGCAGCAAATGATTGTATGTTAACACTTATCCATCCAAAGAAACATCTCTGCATCTACTTGTGGAGGGTGAGGAGACGGGGCACAGATAAAAATAGATAGAATGAAATAGTTATTTTTTAAATTTATTTGCAGTACGGTAACTTAAAGACTGGTGCACATAGTATTGGAAGTCTTGAAATTATGTTTACATACCAATATGTTAGTGAGAAATTACTTATGTCTGTATTCTGAAGTGGCTAACCCAAATCAATTCAGGTAAGCAAAACATTATATATAGCTTATTTTAAACATTCGCTTCAAATTGCAATAATGTTAAATACAAAGTACTTGTTAAGCAAATTTTATTTTCCAGTTTAAGTCATAGGATCCTTCTAGTATATTTTTACCTTTTTTCACGTAAAAGTATTTTAAAAACCCATAGTGAATTATATGTGGGATCTTCAACATCTCAAAGGGTTCAGCTCAGCAACACCCCTGCCCCTGGATTTTAAACCTGCATTTTCTTTATTACAAAAGACTTATTTTATTACAGGTTTGTTAAAGGATACTATATGAAAACCAACTTTTTTCTGTTTATCCATTGTGTCAATATTTAACCTTTATCATATTGTTTAGTGAAACACAGTAATGTGCTATTAAAACATATAAAAGGCAAATCTCAGTTCTAAGGAGCAAACATTTATCAAATAAAAAATGGGTAACAGATTACATAGTGAAGAGGGATGCTAACAGAAGGGTATATGGTAAAGTATCTACAGAAAACTACTCAGTGGTACTACCTCTGCAGAGCCTGAACCACATTCTGGAAACACCGAATAAACTCAAAACCGGGCTTCTTGTATAGCTTCTTCATCAGAAGGTTGTGACCAAATTGTGCTAGAGAGAAATACAGTGAATTGTCTGAAACATTCAAGTAGCAAACCAGAGAAATTCTAACAACTCAAATCCAAAGGCCTTTTTCTTATCACATTGCATTCAACATTTTTCTCCTTTTTCACTTTCTTTTGGCACAAGTTTTTCGGGCTGGCGGTGGTGTCAATTACCTTTCTTTTCATTTCTCTTACTAGTTTCCAAAGCCATTTAAATACAACTAAGTATAAAGGAACAGCCAATAAGGTACAGTTCTTGCAAAGTGAATTCTGCATCTGTGTGGAGTCAGCAGACTACAGAAATATTTTAGAATAGATGGGACACTTGTGTTACTGAGTGGCAAGAACAGGAAAAGTCAAGTGAAACGAAACTTAAAGCAAGCAAACCACAGAGATTGGCCTCATTAAAGAAAATCCTATTAAAAGCCTTACCAACTTAAAGCTAGGCAAAGAAAGCATCTTCTGCTAACAGCATTACTGCTGTGACCCACAACTAGAAGCATAGCACATGCCAGTGTCCTGGCCCCAAACTTTTCTTCACCTGACAACACTTACTCTTTTCAGAAGGAAGAGGGGCATGTAGTAATACCTGAAAACTGTGCATGTGCAGAAGTATATGCGTCTCAAAAAGTAACAGTGTATACTATGGGGACCAGTAATTTCAACTCTTACTTTTTAGGGTGCATCATCGTGTTGACAACCAAGTATCATTTCTGGCTTTCAAAACTGGTTTCACTTCAGAAAATGATTTTACTAGAAGATCTGTTTGTAAATTGAACTATGAAAATTTTCTACACAATTGAAAAAAAATGTCATCTTTCCTACAAGATGCATCTGACATTACAATTGAAAAATGCTTGCTATTGCACTGTAGTAACACTGGCGTTAAGACAAACGCATTTTACGTTGTCTGTCTTCCTTACATCACACCTACTTTGACAGGGACTTCTAATCAAAGTGAATTTACTTATTGATTTGATTTTGTCCTGCATCACAGTTCCCTGCCATAAAGTGCTCTGTATATTTCTAAAAGATAACCACCACTGCTTGAAGAGACCAGAAAGCAAACAAAAACCCACAGAAAGGGGGGAATCCCAACATTAGAACTCTGTTTTGTCTGTTTTTATAACATACATGAGTCTTTTCATAAAACTACTCTTGTATGGCATTGCCCCAAATAAGCAAATCTCCTATTAGGTTTGAGAAGTATTTAATCAGAAGACGAAGTGAAAGACTGGGTATCTCTTAATTTGATAAGGAAGACAGTTTAAGGGCATTAGTCTTTCTTCTTTTAAAAAGAAAAAAGAACCAAAACCAAACTAAAATTCACTCCCATGTTACTACAGCATAGCTCCAGCATTTCTTAAGGGGAAGACGACTTCTAGTGCAAACAGAAATCTCCTCCTACTTTTTATAATAGTAAAGAAACTTGAGCTATCCCTTTTAAGGTAATTCTTAGGAAATTTACTTCTACTAATTTAGAGGTCCCCAAAGTAATATATTTAAAATAACTTCTGAATAAACAGCTCAAAATCCAGACTGCAGATAGCATCCAAACAATTATTTTGGTTCTCCAAGACAAGAACAGCAGATCTCCATTAAACTATTTCACACCATTTGCTAAAGAGCTAGAATCACATTTCAATAGTCATCCCTCTCCCTCCAATCCTACCAAGGGCAATTACATGCAACTTCTAAAAGCAAGCAGTTAAGTATTACCAAGGAAACGATGATTGTCACAATGCAACAGAATATTAAGACCAGTGAATAATAACTGAATATTTATAAATAACACTAATTTCCATTAAAGCCTGCTTTTCCAAATATAACCAGAACAAAACCACAACAATTCTGTAGTGTACCAAGTGTATATTTCAATTTACTGTATGCAGTCTAACAATAAATTTGGTCATAATTTACCAGATATACATAAATGATTTAAGTAGTAAAAGAAGATTCAGTTCCAAGAGAGTAAGTTCATACCTTGAGGAAAAAACAAAACAAAACAAAAAAAAAAGGAAAATACATTAAGAATGTAGAGCCAGGTCCAGTTTCTAAGCATTAAGTGAGCAGTATTCTAATAAAGCAGATTCAGGTGAATTTCAGATATATATATATATTTATATATATAGACAGATCTACCAATTGTAAACTATGGTTTTAAACGGGATAAATGGGATGGAAAAAATCTTTATGCTATACTTACATATTCACAAAGCAGAACATTACTTTAACGTTTAAAATACTTTTTCATTCATATCATCTTTGCCCAACTAATTTCTACTTTGGACCCCACCAAAATTACACATTACTCATTTCAGTCTAGAACAATGAGAATAAGATGTATTCTTCAGTGAAGAAAAAAAAAAAAAAATATTTAAAAAAAAAAAAAAAAAAAAAAAAAAAAAAAAAGGCACCCCACCCTTCCCACCCTCCCCAATAAAACTAATAATCTGTCAGGTTTACAATGATGTGGAAACTACCAATGAAACAAGTGGATGATAAAAAAAGCATTTTAATTCCCATATAACTGTAGTTCAAACTTATCTCAGCTTCAATCAGCAAAAACAATGTCTTAACATTATGTTACTGTTCTACTGATGTAAAGGGCAACAGTAAAGCTTGTCTCTTTAAATACATACCAACTTTGATCAGATGGAGCACCATTAAGATTCTGTCCGTCAAAGCATAGTTCAAAGTTATCCACACAACTAGCATAATTTAGTTACCCGATATAAAATAGGAAAAAATATACTCATTTTAAAATTAAACAAAGCTGAAAAATATGGTGACCCTCAATTGTTTTTTATACAGTACTGTCACACTGGCCTAGCTATGTGTCATGATAAATGCTCTGCATATTTACTCATCGTGACATAATAGTACATCAGATGTATTGTTCCAATGATTGCCTGAATTCATTTGCCTTGGGTTAGACAACACAGAGGAGTTTAAGATGAAGGTGTAATGCCCTCCCCTCCCTATGAAAGAGGCCTGAAATCATTGGTACAATATTACAAGCTTAGGAAAAAAATTGACATGGCTACAAAAATTCAAGTTTCAATGCCTCCTAGAAAATTTCAAATAGAGTGTAGGGAGCATATCATCCTGAAAAGTAGACAACTCAAAAAGTATTACTTTGCTTTGGACTTTTTGTTTTTCTTTAAAAAAAAAAAAAAATTCCAGCAAATTAAGTCAACAAGTTAAATGGAATTAGTTTATATTAAACACTAGCAACAACCCATTAAGTACAAAAGAATAAAAAATAGTTTGTGTTCATTTTAATGATGAACGATGGGCACAATAGCCTAGTGTCCAATTCACATAACATAAACTAGCCAAAAACCAGACAAATAAGAAATTATCAACCAAAAAGTTGTTTAATATGACACTTTCTCCATTCCTTGTATTTTTATTCTGTGGGATTGAGGTATACACCAGGGAAGTCAAAAAGTTTGAGAGGAGGGGGGCCTTAAAAGAGGGAGGAAACATTATTACATCAGATACCTTTTAGCATGACTATCTCTTTTGACTAAGTGGCAGAAGAGTTACCCATGCTCTGATCAGTCTATTATTTTCATTATTGGTCATTTCTTCTGCAAGATCATTTTGGAACTGATGAATCAATAACAACCTTCTTGAAAATTCAAAACTGTGAAGAAACGGACACTAAATTAATGCCATTATTAACTTCTCCAGTGCTTATCACCTATACCACCTGCCAGCATAGAGCCAAAAGTTTTAAAACCAAATTTCAATACGGTGTTGGCATTATCTGCGATGCATATTTAAATGACTGGCTTTGACCTATCAGAGTACGGGAGAGGTAAGGTTTGTATGGCAAAGACATGCTTGTGGAAACAAGAGCCACTAGCCCAAATTAGCTTCACCGGTTCACTGACAAAGTACAAGTGGATTTGGGAAAGCTGTCTTTGTGTTTCCATACCAAGTTGCAATTTTCTTCATTCATGTTAACAGATACATGAATGTGTAACATAAGTACAGTTACTACTATGTCTGAATAGGACCCAAGTAGCTATATCCTATAAATAATAAAAAATACATTTTTCTTTTGATAACTGACTGTAGATGTGAGGACTCTGTATAATTCAACCAAATGGTTGTATGCTGTACAGTCCTGTGCAAATATAATAAAAAAATTAATAATCCTTTTTTGCTATAAGGCTTTGACCCTACATTTTTCACAGCAACATAACTACCATCCAGCCTGTACCATATTTCGCAAGCCTTCAGTCCAAAAATTCAAATAGTCAATCCATATAGTGTCCATTTGCGGCACCCTGAAGTCATATGCTCTGTCAGTCATCTAAAGGCATACAAACTTCCCCAGATTCATCCCATCGAGACTGGTCATTCTGTTCTTCTACATCATCACCAAGCTCCTCATCACCTTCTCCCACTTCATTTTCCTCATATTCTTCATCCCTAGGGAAATCTGTGTCCTGCACCTGGTCTGCTCCCTCTTGCCCTCCAGGTTGAGATTTATCTGCACAGTCTACACAAACTCCATAACGTCGTGATCCATGTCTTATTCCAACACTGGCTGCTAGCATGAAAATCTTCTTACACACCATACATTTATACTTTTTATCCTTTTTATGCACCTATGGAAGAGAAATATTAACAGTGAAAATATGCATATCAGGTTGCATTTGCATACAGTACTAGAAAGCTATTAATAATAATAATTACTAATACAAAAATTCATTTTTTGAACTCTTCCAAAAGATACCCCAACACCGTTCAGAGAAAGAGAAGTACTACTAGAGATCCATTTTGACTACATGARCTATTGCCCACAACCAAACTACCTGCTTGCTGTTCAGCAGGTAGCTGAATTAACTGCCTGTTCCATAAGCAGCTGAGTGTTCCGTTTTGTGCCTACTCACTGTACAGAACAAGACTCTGAAAGGCAATGAGAACAGTAAAAGCACTTATGCTGCACACAGGATCATACCTCATTTAGAAAATTGCCTTTACAATTTTAAGTCCTAGAAACATTAAGAACAAGCAGGAGTTATTAAATTCTGTGTGAATTCAAAGAGCAAGATCCTTCTTCCATGACACCTCCCTCCCAACACAACCAAACCCAACAACATCTTTCCAGGTCCCTTGGGTGAATTTTTTGTCCTGTACGTAGACTGAGCTTGTGCGTAAAATTAGAAGGCTGCTGTTGACTAACTTGACTGAACATAAATTTTAATTTTGAATTTGGGAGTATGTTACTTGCACAAATGACTGAATTCCGCAACCATGTATAACAGTTACCATCTTGGAAAAAATTAAGTTGAAGACTTCTTTCTTTTATCTGGTGTCCCCACAACAGATTACAACTATGTGCTTAAATATCTCATTTGAGGTCACATTGAAAAAGTTGCCATTTTAGAGAAAACAGAAATTACCACCCAAATGAGGGAAAAAACCAAGGTCAAGATACAAATAGTTACTTTAGTCCCGCTGTATAACCTGTACAACTGATACTACATGTTTTTTCCTCAGCCTCTAGACATGTTATGATCATGTTGCACACAAAGGAGAATGTTTGAGGTGTTTGTTGAAGGGGCGGGGGGGGGGCACGGGAAAAAGGTGCTCTGACTCCATCAGGGAGAGCACACTTCAGTTAAAGCACAGGGCTGGGCTGAGCTCACTCTATAGCTATTTTCACCCTGTCTGACTTCATCATCTTTCCTGGAGGGAAAAAAATCTTCAGCTACAAGACCTGGTCAGATACTGCAGGAGAGAAACCTGAAGTCCCACCCTACTCTTCCCAGTAGACCGACTACCACCCACTGTTGCAATCTTCTCTGGTGAGCCAAAAGGAAGTAGAGTAGCTGCTGGGACGTGTTACACGGTATCACCACCAATAAGGTGATAATGACCTAACCTCCTCTGCCCAGCCACAGAGCGGCCCCGTACCATCACCACCTCCATCACTGCAGTGACCTACGTATACTACAAARCAAAACGTCCTTCAGACTCAGTAACATCATAGGTACTCCTGTCCCTTCAGGCATCTAAGCCTTCACCAGGTGGTATGGGAGAAGGATGAAAGGCAGCAGTAGCAGCGTGTAGAGATGTGTATCTAAGTTGAGACAAGTCCAGTGGAACATAAGAAAGATGCTGGTTCTAAAATTTACGTAGGAGGTATTAACTTACGCCTTTCCTACCTGTAGAGCAGTTTAAGGAATACTTAAAATTACTACAGTGGTCTTATAAATATCTTCTAGAATTATAACCTGAGTCATATCAGGATATTATTTACTTTTAATAATATTACTGGCTAGCAGAAAATCCATTTCATGGTAGCACAAGCTCAAAAGGAAAGTTGGAAGACTTACACTAAAAGCTCTTTTCTGCATCCGCATTAAAACTTGGAAGCTCACAACCACTTTTTCTGCTCACTGAGGAACAAAAAGCCAACTGCAAGGAGGCTACGGAGACTTATGGAACACCTTCATGAGGAAGCAAGGTGGTCCATTGATTCTCAAAGGACTGAGGAAAGCTACCAAAATGGAGAAGTAAAGTGCAATTTACCCCATTCCATGTACTAACCTATTTTGACTATCTGCAAAACATGTTGCAAAATGAGTTTTTTTAAAATGAGTTTTTTTAAAATCACAGCTTGGAGAAGTGTTACTACCTTCTTACCACCAATATGATCCTGCTTTTATTACTCCCCTAAAACACACCTTGGATTTTATACAGTAAATATTATGATGAAGTCTAAATAATTTCCTTACAGGCTAGATACAAAGTACCTGCAAAATACTCAAGACAGATAATACTTTCTCTGGATCATCAGATAAACAGTACTCAAGTCAAATCCTGAGTTATGTAACATGCACAGGACAGGGTAAGCTCAACTGCTGATTATGGTATTGGTAGAATGCAAGTCAGAAGGACGTTTACTATCTGCATCTCAGATATTTTTCATTCTTTCCTAAATCTTAAAGCAGATACTACACTATAGCTTTGTCTAGTTGTGAAATAAGTATTTCAGAACTACCCCAAGATATTGTGCAATTGCTGATTAACAGGCATGCTGGTTTTGGCTGGGATAGAGTTAATTTCTTCATAGTAGCTAGTAGGAGGCTATGTTTTGGATTTGTGCTGGAAACAGTATTGATAATACAGGGATGTTTTAGTTGCTGCTGAGCAGTGCTTACACAGAGTCAAGGCCTTTTCTGTTTCTCACACCACCCCACCAGCGAGTAGGCTGGGGGTGCACAAGAAGTTGGGAGGGGACACAGCTGGGACAGCTGACCCCAACTGACCAAAGGGATATTCCATACCATATGACGTCATGATCAGCATATAAACCTGGGGGAAGAAGGAAGGCGGGGACGTTTGGAGTGATGGTGTTTGTCTTCCCAAGTAATCGTTATGCATGATGGAGCCCTGCTGTCCTGGAGATGGCTGAACACCTGCCTGCCGATGGGAAGTAGCGAATGAATTCCTTGTTTTGCTTTGCTTGCATGCGCGGCTTTTGCTTTACCTATTAAACTGTCTTTATCTCAACCCATGAGTTTTCTCACTTTTACTCTTTTGATTCTCTCCCCAATCCCACCAGAGGGGAGTGAGCGAGTGACTGTGTGGTGCTCTGGTTGCTGGCTAGGGTTAAACCTAGTCCTCACAGAAAATGGCGATGCTGCATTACAGAACAAGAAGATGTGCTTTTCTGTTGCAGTAACACTAAGCCAAAATTCCCTTTCATTATCTACAGAATACTTACATATACTGCATCTCTTTATCATGTCACTTTCAAAATCATCTTGAAATTATCTCTATCAGAATTCCAGCGACTGTCTTAATTGATATTGCGTTTTCCATTAAGAATATAAGAGGTATAGTTATTACAAAGAGATGTTTATCTTCATTTGTTTTAGATTAAGATAAAACAATTTACATTACGGCAAATCAGAGAACAKTGTTTCTCCCAACTACCAAAACATCTGAAAAAACCCATAAAAACCCACTCGTACATGCGCGTACATACATACATACACACACACACAGAGTTGAGGTTACCTACCAAGGAATGTCTCTTTACATGCTCTCTTCGAGTAAACAGCTTCCCACAGATGTCACAACTGAAAGATCTCACGCCTGTGTGAATGAGCAAGTGTCTCTTTAGTGTTCTTCTGTATTTGGCTACATAATTACAGTGTGGACACTTCAACTTGTTCATGATTAAAGCAGAGGAATCGCCTACAAGAAAATAAGCCATCAGGAGGAAAGATGATGAAACACAAAAAAACTATTTCAATATGTTCTGCCTGGTGCACAAAAATAAACAGGTACCAAAACAATAAAGCACCCACATGACTTTTCACCAGCCAAATCAGGACAATGCCTGCCTGCAGAAACCACAAATACTGGTAGGTTCTGCATGTATGATCTTGCTAGAAAAATACCTACTTGTAACCAAGGAATTTTTACTACAGAAGCACAGATCAATTTTTTGAAAAGAAGTCTTATTTCATGAATCAGAGTAAGTTAGCTACAAGTTAGCAGTATTCCATTTTCTAGAGGTCACCTATACCAGAAAACACTTTATTCTGGATTAGAAACCCTCTAGCTCTGCAGCATTTAGACAGTTACAATCTTTTCTCCCAATAGTCTATTTAGAATTATGTGCAGGAACTGCCTGCCAAGATCTGACTCTATAAACAAATAAAAAAGAAAGTATAACCAAACAAGAATGAATATTGACAAAAGGAGTAGGAAAGCAAGAGGCAGCATTAATTCTGAAATAGCTAAAAAGGGATATTATTGGTTCAGATCTTAGCTACTCTCTACCCAAAGTCCATTTTGGTCTAACAGTAGAAAAAAATAGAGAGAGCAGAAAAAACTTCTGGAAGTAGCAATATCCCACTTCTTCCTTATGATGGAAGAGAGCTCTTTCCATATCCTTGGACCAAGGATAACATAGCTTGCTCAAAGGATATGTGCAAAACAGGTTTACTACAGCTGCTTATTATTGTGTGAAACAGAAAAGCACAGGATGCTGTGACAGCTATGAAGAAGGCCACACAGGAATACAAGGATTATTTTGAGAATAGGGTACTGACTCAACTTACTACAGGTGAGATCATTTATGAGCATGATCATAACCATCCAGAAGCATCCAAAAAGCAACTGGCTAAGGCTACATGATTATATGCATAGGAGTTTTGAATGTTCATGCTGGCAGGAAGAAAGCAAAAGTAATTGTGTGTTATGTGCATGGGCCTGCATGCCTACATCTAAGATGCCTCCTCCTCCCAGCTTCAAAATCCATCATAACATGGAAGTTAAATTTTGCTAATATTCAAAAGTTTGCCTTGGTATATCAGAGCACTCATGCAAGCTGCATGTCAACATAATGTCACGTCATGGCTTACATGAAGAAAAATAAGTTCAAAAAAGGTTTTAAATTGCAGTCTTATACACATCAACAAGGGTATGACAGATAGGCAGACGTCACAGCTGTAAGATATATGGGAATTTAACGGTTTAAGAACAGGCAGACTTCCTAAGACCCAAGTTCTAATCCGTTGCCTGCTAGTGAATTTCACCTTCTGATGACCCAATTCCTTCCACCCTAAAACCCAAAATATTTGCAGTAAACCATAAACCACATCCCAGTAATAGCTCAAAGTTACAGAGAAGAGGTAGGCATTATTATTACCCAGTCCTTAAGATCCTCTTTTTACTGAAGACTTTATGTATTTTAAGGATCTAGCAATAATTATTTTAGATGTGGTGTTTTTTTTGGTATGTTTTCAGACAGAAAAATAATTACAGATAATTGCTTGCTTGAACTATTAAGAAAGGCACATAAGCTGTGAAAGGGTAGGTTATATAACACAAGTCTGACTGAAGAGGGCTTTAGTTATGGCTGCATTGAATTCAAAACCTTTATTGCAATGAAGTTTTTATTTTTAATAGCAAGAAGTATGCTCTGAGATCTACTTTAAAAATTATATTTAACTTTGTATCTTCATCATGCAATTGTTCAATTTCAAAGCCCATTTATCTGTAGTTAGCTTACTAAGGGGGGGGAAGCTATCAGATCATTAAAGACCTCAGGTATCTTCGTATTCAGGCACAATACGAGAGCTGATATAAATCACGTTCTGTTTTTACTTTTCCATACATTTGAATTCCTTTTTCTCCCTCCAAGGAAGTACTCCTATCTACATTATCCAGAAAGGCAAATGATATGAAGATGATTATGTAAACACTTAATCTTATAAATCTCTAAACGAATTAATCAAATATTACCAGCAGTGACACAGAAGATACAGACCCCTGACCCTATCAGAGGCAAAAAACAACCTCTTCTCCATCAGATATACTTGCCATTTTCCCAAGCTTCTTTTGGCCAAGATTCTGGCAGCAGTCCGTACTTGAAGTCACTTGAAGTACCCGGCAGCAGTCCATACTTGAAGTCACTTGAAGTACCCGGCAGCAGTCCATACTTGAAGTCACTTGAAGTACCCGGCAGCAGTCCATACTTGAAGTCACTTGAAGTACCTATTACAGACAGTCTTACTTTAGCTTCCTGGGTTCTAATCAGTCATGTTGTTTAGCAAAATATATATCGTTTTTAACTGTGACAAAAAAGTTTCAAACCTTAAAATAGTAATTATAATATTTTTTCACATCATGTTCAATGCTGAAATGAAGAAATAACTGCATTCCTCACTTCAATGAAATTAGACCTTTGAACTACTCTCCACGGCACCATTTCTTCTCCCCATCCTGAGAAAAATTCAAAGCCTTTTTCATACTACAGGAACTTTTATGGTAAGGGTATTTATTCCCTCACTATCATCATGACAGGGCTAAAAAGTTTTCCACTGGATTCTCTTTACAACTGCTTTGTGCAGGGACTTCATGTCTACCACAGGCAGTCTAGTTGGTACAAAAGTAAACACTTTCTACT
Source organism: Phoebastria nigripes (assembly GCA_035582835.1). Lineage (NCBI taxonomy): Eukaryota > Metazoa > Chordata > Aves > Procellariiformes > Diomedeidae > Phoebastria > Phoebastria nigripes. The sequence continues at coordinate 127,853 of JAYKAV010000020.1, forward strand.
GGAAGTGTGATTTTCTTTATTGCCTTAAAATATCTCAGTGGTATATAAAGTGCTTTAAATACCTTTCTATAAAGTATCCTACAGCTATGTCTAAATCCTTTTTTGAATAATCATCTCTATTACTCTATAACCACATCAATTCAAGAGACCATAATTACTTGGAATATACCAGCTTAAAAGACTAGTTTGCATATTTACATTTGGTCTTTAGACAAGCTCTTCATGCAGTTTGCGTGGTCTTTGTAGCTTTTTTCCCCTCTTTAAAAGAACAAAATCATTCAGAAGTGAACAATGCCTTAAAAAGAAAGAGATCCTTGCTTGTTTAATTCTATACTTTTCTAACAAGTAAGAATTGCATGAGTGAAAATGGAATCACTATTACACAGCACAGAGAAGAGAACTATAAATAGTACACAAGAAAGCTGCACTAGGCATTTGACAAAATCGTATTTGTGGGGCAAAGACTCTCCTGGCAGGAGTGCAAATCAATCTTCCCCCCAATCCCCAAGACAGGAGTTTGTTGGAAAACATGAACTCATAAATCCATTACTTTCCTCACAGGCACACAGTTGTTAAATAAACAAACTGCAGTGGAAACTGGCAGATTTCCTTTTATTTGTCTGGATGGTGCTCAGGTCCTCACACTGGATTTCTAATGTCACTGTTGTGACAAGTCTTGAGAAGGGCTTCATAGCAAATAGATACATTTTTACTTTCAAGCCTGAGACTGTACATTTTAATAGTCCAAAGACTTTTTCCTTTGTCCCTATACTGCTCATTCTAGGGATTTTTCTGGGAAAGGAAATTATCTTCGTGTAAACTAGAATTTCATGCAGCTAGTGGTAAGCTGCATACTGAAACACTCACAACTTACAGTTTTACTGGAAAAAAGTACACATTACAAATCCTCACAGCATTAGACATACACAGTAGTTTCATTTACTGCTCAGGCAGCATTACAGTTGGCAGCAGTGGTTTCATCTGCAACGTAAGACAACAGTTCAAAAGGAAATCAATTAACAAATAGGAAGCTTATAATTCTATCCTATCATTTGCCATTGTCTAACGGATAAGCAAAGCTGGATCACGGACTGCCAAACTAGGTATTCCATCGGAGCTTTTAAAAAGATCCGGCAAAGAGTGGATGAAGCAAGAGAAATCCCAGTATCTTAGCTCGTCCACCTAGCTATTTTGGTATAGAAAGAAAGAAGGGGGAGGGGAAGGGAATAAATCTCCCTCTCCTGTAAGAAACAAAGTAGTGAGGAAAATATTTTATTTTTTAATTACTGACTCTAATAGCTGTTGTTATGTCCAAAAGAGGCAAGAACTCCTTACACTAATTTGGAGCTATGGACTCCAGCAATGGCATCTCAATGGCAAGGAATAGAGCACAGATACCCTATAGACATGCCAACTACACATTCCTTTGAGGTGAGCAGTAAAACTTCCTTCTGTAATACACAAGAAAGGATTAAGTGAGGAAGCAGTGTTGTACAGTTCTGGGCAAGCACAAAGATGACTTCACCTCAAGGCTAAAAGCCTCCAAATTAAAGCAGGCTTCAGGATCTAGCAGAGAAAAAAAGAAAACAACTTTTATAATCTGTTTAAAGTATTAGACCTTTTCTTTACAGGTTTTTTCCCCCCTCTAATAGAATTGTCCTGTCTCTAGCTGACCAGTGATCAAAATATTTTAATCCTTCCCCCCCCCCCCATGGGAGGAATATATGTAAGATCAATAGACCAAGCCTTTACTGCTCACAGATGTAACGTATATGCTGTGTATAGGCAATATTGCATAGCTTCCTTCAAAATAAGCATACATSAAAGACTGACCATAAGTAAGAATCGTACCAACCTGAGCACATTTATAACACTGTCACTTTGACAGTTCTTCTGGATCTAAGAGAACACAAACTGAATTTCATTAGGAACATTTATGCTCGCAGCTGGTATTGAAGTTTGAGGGAAGTTAGGAGCTCAAATCCCTGCACAGGTCTAGATCTTAGCATAAGACTCGGCATAGAGCCAGACAGACTTAAGAGCTGTAGTCTAGCGTAGATAATAGCTACTAAATCTTTCTACCTCCAATTTGAAGAGAAGATCTGCTATAACATGAAAGAACATCGGCACAGATACCACAAAAGATAAGAGGTTGCTACAGACACTTCAGTCTCTGCACAGTACAGGACTAAGTAGATCGTAATTAAACCTAATGCTTATTCTTAGAATAATTCATTGACCTAGAAAACCTGCTTTCTAGATTAAGCACCCATATACTGTGTTCAAAACAAAACAACAAAAAAGGCATTTTTAATGGCTCATCCATACAGGAAAGACATGAATTACATATAGACTGGGAACTGGAAGTGCAATACCTAGCCTCTTCTAGTTTCCCCAGGCAGACATATAGCCTACAGTCAGATAAGCTTCTGACTGTAGCAGAGTCAAGTATAAGACGTTATGGACCCCTGTGGCTCATAACATCTTCTCCCATTCCTCCTCCCACCCAGGCTACAGCCCCCTGAAACCTGCTTGCAAAACCACAAATATAGTCATCATCTAACCTGTTCCTGTCAATTTAAACCCAGATGATTTTGATAGGAGACCAAAAGCAACTACATATGCAGTTGTACTGGTAGACTGGGGGTGAGGTGCAAAGGGGGAAATATAGACAGCAGTGAGAAAGATCTTTAAGGGGGGGGGGGGGGGGGGGGGGGGGGGGTGGCAAAAGAAGAAGGGAAAAAAAAAAAAAAAAAAAAAAGAGGGTAATTAGAAGCAATAATGTTCTGTATCTCCAGACCAGGTCATCTGACCACAACTTTCCTCTGATCTAAGGATACCTTTTTACAGTTTAGTTGATTCCTAAAAGAGGTGTAAGTTAATAATTCAAATGTCAGTTAGCCTCCAACATCTACCCATTCTTCTACCCTGCATGGAGAAGAGGTTTCTATCAGTAATCTGATCTTAAAAAACCAAACAAACCCAAAATAATAAAAATAGAACAGAATACAAATAAGCTGATTAACTATCAGCACTGAAATTCTCAATATGTCAATTTGAGAAGAGATAAARACAGTCTGAAATACAATGAAGTGGTTGTGTACGCTTTTACACAACTAACAAAAACTTTACAGAAGGATTTTATGTTCTACTGCATTTGTTCTCAGGAAAAAGGATAACCAGAAGTCAGACACACTGATTTTCAGTTTTGAAGGCAAGAGGTAGGGGCGTATCATCAGAAAGACAGAACGCATCTGAGCAGAAACATCCTTAGTTTGACAAGTTTTGCTCTTTTTCTGTAACCAGAAATAYGCTGATTTTTTGGGAAGAAAAGGAGACATTACTGAGTAGGGGATGATCAAGGAGATTAATGAGAAGATCAACGATAGAAGCCATTGAACAGGTCATTATACAAAGGGATAGGGATGTAGGGTGTGCTGAGGGAGAAGATACAAAACTTCGCATTAGATGCAGTTGTCTGTAGTGAACTTAACTTCTGTTTTCTTTATACATATTACCACTAAAAACAGTACCAAAAGAGGAGAAAAAGCAATACTACTATTTTTCCACCAGGTTTTCCAACACTGACTGCTCATTCAGATCAATTAAAAAAGACAGAAAGTAGACAGGATAAGTGATTAGGCCATAGCTTTCAAGGATTGTAAAGAGAGCAGTGGTAATCTACTGATAAAATCTGGATTGCTATTAGAGAGCTGGATTTGTTGCTTATGTTAGGTAACATGACAGAAAAAACAGCACTGCCAAAACTGACATACTGGGAAGGTGGGGGAAAGAAAATATATTGTACTGCATTTCTTCCCAGAGTATTACACACATCTTTAACCTTGCTTCTGAAAAGGGGTCAAAGCATATTACTTCTCAACTGTCTCTTGCAACAGAAGGCTCAGACAAACTTAAGACATTTTGCCAATGCAATCTTACTCATACTGTATGTAATGCTCCCAATTGCTCTTAATTTTTACTATTTCTCATTCATGAAAAAAATGGTTTATTGCCTTGACTATGGAGGCAGATCTATCATCAACTAACCCTGCCAGATGATCATCAACTGATGCCAAATATATCATCCACTTGCTTTTTCAACTTGCTTATCATATATTCCCTGGAAAACTCCTCCCTGAGAAAGGGGTGCCATTCACATTAGAAAGCTATTTTGCTGATGTCTCCCCACAAAGGCTACATCAGTGAAACACAAAATAGTAAGAGCTTTCTTCATCCAGATCATTTATTTGTGGGGAGTTATTGTTCTCAGGGACTATCACAGACTCAAACAAAAACTTAGGTCTGAAGGGACCTCTGAATGTCACCTAGTTCACCTCCTACTCACAGCAGGGGTAACTTCAAAGCTGGACTATATGTTGCTTCGGACCTTGCCAAGTTTTAAATATGTACAAGGATAGGAGATTGCATAAACCCTCTAAACAATACGTTCCAACACAAACGCTCTCATGGTCAACAGTTTTCTTCATATACAACTGGAATTTCCTTAGCTGCAACTTGTGACAACTGACTCTTGCCCTTTCACTGTGCACCTGTGAAAAGCATCTGGGTTCATTTTCTCTATAATCCCCTTAAGGCAGTAGAAGACAGCAGGTAGATCCCTCAGCCTTCTCCATACTACATAAATTCAGTTCCTCAGCCTCTCCTGGAACAACATGTTCTCCATCCCCCTAACCACCTTAGTGCCCCTCCGCTGGACTCCCTCCAGCTTGCCGGCATCTTTCTTGTACTGGACTGCCCTAAACTGGGCACAGGATTTCAAACGTGGTCTTGCCAGTCCTGAGTACAGGGGTATTATTATCACTTCCCTCAGCCTGCTGGCTATGTTCTTGCTAATACCACCACTATGAGGCTAGCCTTCATTGCTCCTAGGATGCACTACCGGCTTATGTTCAGCTTGCTGTCCACAAGGACCCCCTGGTTCTTTTCCACAGAGTGGAACTCAGCCTGTACTGATGCATAGGGTTGTTACTTCCAGATGCAGGACTTGACATTTGTCTTTGCACAGCATCTTGGGGGTTCCTGTTGGCCAATTCCTACAGATTGTTGAGGTCCCTCTGAACAACAGCCCAGCCTTGCCCTCTAGCGTATCAACCATTCCCACCAACTTGATGTCATCTGCAGACTTGCTGAGAGCATCTTCTGTCCTACTATCCTGATCACTGATGAAGATGTTAAACAGTATGAGACTCAGTAAGCTATTTTCAGGAAAATAGCCCTTCTGACTTCACTGTCAAGAAAATACCTTCATCCATAAACTTCTGGACTATGTTGCGAGCTCAAGGGCCAGATCATGAACACTGCAAACAAGTCAATTTAAGGATGTACCTCAAGAGCTTTCTCAAGTAAAGTATTCAAGAGATAACTCAAAGACTTTCTAATATAAACATTTCACATCCCCTTTTCATCAAGTCTTATATTTAAAGTGTTAATATAAGTAGGACTTTCAAGGAGAAACACACCTGAAAGGCTGCATGAAACTCCTAGAGACTGACTGGCATTTAGGATTAAGATCCTTCAATACAGAAAAAAACACCAACCATTCTAGATACTCTGGTAACCAAATTAAATGTCTTGGCATTATGTTCTGCTCCTATTTTCTTGCTAACTCTTTGAAAAAGCAACTGTAGAACAAATCCAGGGAAGTAAGTTTGACTTGTCCTCAAAGCTGCCACCCCCTAATGAAGGGGTAAAAAAGCATCCAATTAAAAAAAAAAAAAAAAAGGAAAATTAAGTTTATTCCCATCTTAGCCCTAATACAAGGGTTCTCTACACAGTAAAGCCATTAGTTTCTTTCTGCATCAGCATTAGAGAACTGCTATTGTTACCATTTTATCAGCTACACATTGCAGCTTGTAAACATATTTTCTTAAAGGAAGAATTAAATGTCAGCTTGAGGGACAGGAAATAGAAATATCAATGTGCATCATGATCAAACACCACTGATGTCACTGCAGTCGAGACAAATACACCAAGAACTGATATGGGACTTCATTTGTATTTATTCTTATGTAAATACATAAGCACAGATACCATTGCTGTGTAGAGACTGTTTTGGTCCGAACAACTTTCTATGCTGAAACAGTTGAAAGGAAATGCTAAGGAGATCTTCACTTCATGTTAGCTTCTCTAATCGCAGGCAGTCTTAGAAGCAGTAGCATAATTGACCAAAACCCTTGTGTTGAACTGGCATCTCAGTATCATTCATTTCAGACTGACTTTGCCAAAGCCTAACTTTGTCCAGGAATACCAAGGGATTTTGTCTTTACAGTGGGCTTTGAAGAAAAGTAAGGTACAAGACAGAGGCGTGAATCTGTAAAAATACCAAAACAAAAAAGAAAAAACCCAACCCTTCCCACAAAAAAACAAAACAACCCCAAAAAACCCCACCCAGATACTTCCTTGGGAAGTCCGCATAATAAGATCTGGGAGTACATGACAAACTAAGCTTGCCAGACTGGTATCATGCTCTCCTTACAAAGTAACATGCAACATTACACCCTAAAGAAACAGCATCAACTCAAGTCACAAGCAAGCAAACGTGTAAAAGATGGGAACCTTTACGCAGCTCATACTTTTCACACACATGACCTGACCATAAAAGACAACTGCTGCTTAACAAAGGGGTTTGTTTTCCCAGCTTTAAAGATCATGTTTTTAAAAATGTCCCCTCAAACCCCCTGAGCCCAGTGACTAAAGTTCTGCACTTGTGGCTACATTTTTACAGTAAAAATGGCAACTCTGATCTTGCTAACCCCCCTCTCCATTGTTCCCAGTATGATAGGATGAAGCTTATAAGTAAGAAAGCTGCACCAAGGAAGGCTAGTCATTAAAGTGAAATTGTCTGCTAAAGCTGTACTCCTACTAACGCATGTGTACTGCAAGTACTACAATGAGCTTTAGGGTAAACGCATAGTATAAGCTTGCTATGCTATAGTATTCTACATTTAGTATAAACTTTCTGCACTATGAACACATTTCTGGTTGGATATATTTACTGATACCTGCCAGAAACTGGCACAAGTAAGAAGAGGCTGCCTGCCTCTCTCCTCCACCCCAAAAAGCTACTCCAAGTTCTGTACACAAGAATTCCAGAATGTACACAGAGAATAAATGGTTGGGCAGCAAGCAAAAGAACTCAGCAAGGACAGAGAACCTGAAGGAACCATCTTTTAGTCAAATTACATGCCACTTAAAACCTATTCTATTCAGCTACCAACACTGAGGATGACCTATCCCTTCCCTCGGATTTAAAAAACAAACAAAAAAACCCCAAACCAAAACAACAACAACAAAAAAACCAAAAACCCCAAAACAAAAAAACCAAAGCAAAACCAAAACAAAGAAAACAAAAAACAAAAAAAACCACCCCAAAACCACACAACACACTAAGACTTGTACACCCACAGTAACTGAACAGCAACTGATCAATTTATACATCCATAAACTCTTACATGACAAAGTCACTCTAGTATAAGAGTGCTCTCACAGGGAGTTACAGTGATGTAACTGAATTGAATAGGCCTACCAATGCAGAAAACCTACAGGTTAAGTAAGAAACCTAACATTGTTTTTCTGTACCATATGTCAGTTAAGGCATAAAGGATATTTTTTAAAAGCCCTTTAGCAGTCTTTTAGCTTCATAAATATCATATGGGAATGGACAGACACATGAAGACAAGCATGTAGGAGATAACAAGGCTGTGGATAAAAACAAGACTTTACTTTCTAGGGTAATTACTATCTGGAAAAAAGCTTTTTAAAGGAAGTTATATCCTAATCTTTGTGATAATTTAAAAAAGCTCCACACTACTCTGAAAGTCAGCTACATTCCAAAAGGATCTGAAACATCTGCAGTAAAAACACTTTCACTGCCCAGCATGTGATAAAATTAATTAGATGTGACTTACTGAGCTACATCTTTGAGATGCAGGAGGGAAGCTAGCTGAAGAAATAGCACAGCTAACTTCTGTGGCTAGAGTTATGCCCCCCAAATGAATCAAGAAGATACACAGCCCCTGGTTTTCTTTACTTATGGAGTTGCTGCCATCATCATCACTATTTCATAAATGAGATAGCAAAAAAATCAAATCAGCACTTCAAATTGATTTCTTAAAAGTGAATGTATTGCCTGTGCTTCAATTGCACCGAGACAAAAAAAAAGTTTTTCAGGCAGAAAAGGTCTGTAAACACCACATAACCTTCTTCCCCAACCTATCCACCTTGCTTGCTGGTTTTTTTTGTAAAGAAAAAACAAAACACCAACCAAACAAAAAACAACCCCAACACAACAGTAATACGCAGAACATTGCTTAAAGTTGCAAGGTCAGTGGTTGACTGTACCATGAGAAAATGTGGATGTACTTGTCTTTGGGATCATCCCCGGAAGAGGTTGACCCCCTGGATGTTGTACTCTCTTTAGATGACTTCTAAAAACCTATGGGGCCTTCAATACCAGGTTACATAGGGAATGGAGCAAATAAAGAGGTTAAAGGTCCGTTAAGCAATTTAAATCTTTCAATCAGAGTATCAGCTGGAGATCTGAGGAAGATCTGACTGAGACTTATAGTACCAAGGAAGAGTAGGAAAAAAAGCTTAATTTTCTTATACTAATTTTTTTTTCTTTTTAACTCAGACAGTCAAGTGAGGTTTATCCCTACAATAAATATATACATGTCCAGATAAGTCTATCCATCTTGGTTTCTTCAAATACAAAAAGTTACCTGTCTTTATTGTAAAGTCCTGATCAAGTTGTGTTATGCTGCTCCCTCACATCATGAGGAAAACTGTGACCAGCACTACATTTTTGTAAGCAGGTTTAGCTGCTGCTTGTATCCTTCCGAAAAGTATTTGCTTCTACAGCAAGCTGAATTAAATTCCTTAAGAATCCCTACAAAATCATTCAGGAACCCTCTTGTTCCACAAAAGGGCTGTTTTCATCCTGGCCTTGTTATCCTTTCCCTCACCCCCACCCCCACCCCAATATATGACACAGCATTATCTAGCCTGAAAATCACGGTAACAAATAATCCAGTGGTAGCTTCATAAAGCTATTGGGATATTACATACAAGTCTCTTTAAGAATCAACATGGTCAGCTCCAGAAAGCATAAGCAATACTTCACAGTTGCATTCTGAAGCCTGAGGATAGGACACTTGCACTCCAAAAAACAGGCCCAAATGAAAAACAAACTCAAGAAGTGATAAAAGTTTATAAAAAACCAGGAACAGACATTAAGAATATGATGAATTAGAATCACTGAGCTTTTATGAACTGGAAACTGACTCAGAGATGCTGATTGATTGCGCTGTTATTTTCACCATGGTAAATGGTTAATTGTAGGATGCACCATGGCTGTTAACAGTAAAGACATTTTTTAGCTGATTATCAACTTGAAGGGAAAATAGTAAGACAGGCGGTAACATTCAGTGTGAAGAAATACAGCTATTTTAATTAATATAGCTAAAACTGGAGAAGTCTTGAAAACTTCAGTAAGAGTAGGTAAATGAAGTAACACTGTACATGCAATTTAAAATCCATCTCAACTTCACAGAGTTTTTTGAAGCTCAAAGTGCTACTTTTACAGGGAACGTGTTAAATATAAACTCACTGGCAACGCAGGGTGAGAGAAAGGAGAAGCTGACGTATCCTTATGGATACCTGTAGGAAAACTCATATTTGGCAAGGAGCGGTTTAACATGCTTTACTGGGACAAGACGGGGAGCAGATAGTTCAGAAAGCTTTTATTGTTKATTATCTAATACTTATGTAGCAGTACCCAACTGGAAAGTCCATTTACTATAGAATTCAAGGTAGTGGCTTTTGGGGTAAATTTTTGTAGTGAGAGGAGTGTTCTTAAATAGGCTTCCCTTCCACCGTATCAATGGTATTTCTTTCGCCTCACAAAAACACCAGACAGCCCAAATCATAATCAGGACACAGCAACTCACTTTGCATGTAACTGGACATATCATAATCACAGCTGGTGTTGGTTATCCCCATCAGCACATGACAAAGCATAATAGCAGAAGCTCATTCTTTCCCTTTTATCAACCAAAGGGACAGTGCACTCCTCAGCTTTCATCATAAGAATTTACTATTCTTTCTTCTTCTTCTCACAGCATTGTCTTATATCTATTCCAGAAGACATTTGCTTATGCATTTTTAACTCCCAGTGCCTATTATTTTTGGTAGTTTTTCATCTCCACAAGACATTTAATCCACAACTAAAAAGTTACCGTATAACCTGCAGGTTACTCTACAACTCATTCTTGTCATTCTTCCAATTCTCCACTCCACCCACCTCTTGCACCTTTTATTGGGCATAGAGGGAACAATTGAAAGAAGAATGTTTAAGAGTGGAATCTACCTGCAGAGTGAAGAAAAAGCTAGCCAGCAGTAGAGAACACCGAATGCTGAAGCACACACTATGAGTGAAAGTAAGCTACACCAAACCCTACTTCCCATATCTCTTCTTGTTTCAAACAATGTGCATGCACATAAGAACTTCATAAAAGTAAAGATCTTATTATAAAAGTATTAGATATGGCTTCCAAAATAGTTCTAACACTGACAGAAAATGTAATTATTTACTTGGGACCACTTATGTGGTGCTCTGAACGTACCAAGGAGATCATTAGTTGACACCATTTTATAGTTCAATAAAATAAACTCCCCCCTGCAATTGCAGAACTTTCAACGGTTTTGGACAGACACCACAGCACAAATTCAGTGTGCCCCTAGCCTCTAATACAGCTCTTTTCATCAAGATGTTGCATGAATGTATTTTGTAATTTAATTCCTTAGCACAATGAGTTACTGGAAACCTTGGTGCTTCTGTCCGGAAACCTTGGTGCTTCTGTCCAAAAAAACTGAACAAGGACTAAACTTGTTTAATCATTACTGCACTGCCCATATCCTCCATTATTTCTTCAAGAAAGCTCCACAGCACATATTCAAATTCTGCAGAATGCAAACAAGTATTTATTTCTGTTGCGGGGGACATTAATTTAGTAGACATACTCTCTGTAGTATTTCCAACAGTAAAAGAAGTTGAGTATCTACCCCATATAAATCAGAAATAGAAATCACATGCTAAATTGTGTCAGAAATCTGATGTTTCTGCAATTAATATACGGGTCCTCAGCTCCTGCTCCAGACCCTCTGCTGCCCTTTTTCATGCCGCTGCAACTAAGTATATATTAGCAAGTAGTGTAGCCCAGCACAGACAGATTTGTTGGGTGGGTGCTGAGGACTCAACATCCCCACTATATATCTAAAGGTGCTTTACTTAAGGCTAGATCTAACCTGGTGCTGTGGACCCAAGGCCTGTTAGCAGTTGGCACGCAACAGGCGTGTTTCCGAAACACAGCTTCTATTTTCATTTCAGCCAGAAGAAACCCTGTGCAGTCTAAGAAAGCTTAGACAGTAAGAGAACATCAGGAAATTCACTTTACAAGTGCACACTCCCAAGCTGAACTGCAAAGCTAAAGTAGACCTACCCACTGAGTTCAGAGATGAAGACTAGAGATAAGCAAACGCCCCGAAGCATTTACAGAATGAATGTTAGCTCCTCAGCACAGCTGCTTCTCCAGAGCTGCTCCTGTAGCACCACACTACTTGCTAACTATATGGACATATCTTGTACTGGCTGCCCCTGCTCATGTGCCAGATGTACGCGTCCATAGCTCCAGTCCGCATCACTCTATATTGTCACGTCATTGTGGTGCTCGTGCATATATACTGGTACGGTGGGGCACAGCGCAGAGTCACCACGTGCCCTCTGCTGGACTGCTGCTATTCACCTGCTGCCTCCTCCTGCCTCAGCGGCTGCCAGCCACACCAACAGGCACCTGCACACTGCGGGCAGAGGCATTTCAGGGCCCCAGGAGAAATGGCCTGTCCCTGCCACTACTGAAAGGATTTCTTTCAGCCCTGTTTTTAAACAAGTCTGGGGGTACAGGAAGAAACCAAGGCCATCCTTCCTTCCACCAAAGTAAATACAGGTTCCTAGACCCTCCCAGAACTCAAGTTGCTTTCAAATCTCAGTTTTGTCACTGGAATACAAAAATATCTGGAAGTATTCTATACCTACAGGAGTGAGTGCTTTTTTTTTTTTATTTCCCTCTTAACTCTACCCCTTGAACCTGGGAAGCAGATGATATCCACAGTCCCTTGATGTTTGAAGGGGGCATACATTTTAAAATGCTTTAGAAACAGACACATCTGAAGAATTTGGTTCCAGCTATGTCTCAAATCCACTCCTAAATTTGACTCCTAAATTGGGGTAAGTTTTCAAAACTGCTAATTCACCTAAAAGTGAACCAGGTAAATGGCAGTACTTCAAATATATACTTCAACTATTCATACAGTATAATAGTAATAATAATTTAAAAAATAAAACCCAAAACWTGATTACATCGCCCCAAATCCCAATTACACTGTGAACAGTCTGCTTCTAATTCTTTGTGTGACTGTATTTGTTTAGCAAACAGATACTTAATCTTATTCTAGCATTTACATTAACCATACATCCTTAAGGAAAAAAAAATCCTATGAATTCAGTCACTCTCAGGATTTGTTTAAATAGTTCAACAAAAAGATATTCCCTCTACTATATGTCATTGTGGCATTTCTTTCCAATCTGCTTTAAGAGTTTCTATTATACTAGCCAGGATTACTCCATTTTGTAGCTTCCCAGATACCCCTACAATAAACAGCAGCGTAAAAGTTGACTTCTGTTTCTGGGTGACACTCAGGTGAGGGAGATTACCACAAAAATCTTTTGCTAGTGTAGGGAAGGAAATTATAAAGGCCCTTTCTCTCTGTGCAACCACCTAACATCATTAGCCACCAGTTATCACTCCTTGATTTTGTGCCTAATAGTGGCTACAGATTAAATGTAAATGTAAGAATTTTAGTTTCTACCAGCTGGTAAGGATCCCCAACTCAAGCATCAAATGCAAACAGCATGTTACATACTTCATGGCACAGCACTGTCATTCCTTCCTCTTGCCGAAGATACACTGCTGTGCCCCAAGGTGGAGAATCAGATTACTGATTTAGTAACCTGATTGGTGTGCCGACTTTACTAAAAGATCCTATCCAACATACCTTTACAAAAGTTACATTATCATGTACTTTATTCAATACTTTAGTTTTCAAATGACTTGACTGACATTAAGCAATATTTACCTGCTTCTTCTTTAATAAACGACAAATCTTCTTCTGGATATGAGACTGACGGTTGCAACACTGAGCAATCTTCTGAGTTCTCTTCAGTATTAGGCGGTATATTATAAATAAATCTCTTTGCAGTTTGGTTTTTCCTTCTTGCTTTTCCAGGTTCTTGAACTGATTGTCCCTGTGCGCCCATGTCATTCCATACGAAAACTTTTCCCTCACCTTGAGATTCATTTTCAGCCATTTCAGGTGAGCTGTCCTGGACCCAACTGCAGTCATTCATTTGGTAGCTTTCCATTTGGCCCTCATCAATAGAGTAACCATCGTTCTCAGTTTTTATGCTACTTGCCAAGTTGGTAAGATTTCGCGTTGCCCAGAAGCTGGCAACTTTCTGATCCCTTGGAGACAAACCATCCCTACTAACAGATCTTCTGTTGTAATCCACTACAACGGTCTCTGGAGCTTCTGATTTTATACTTATGTTTAAGGCATCTTTAATGAAGTTGCGGCAGGACTGGACAACCTCTGTCATCTGAAGGTAGCTGGCCACTGACATCACTTCAATGGCATTTTGGCTCGTAAGGACGAGGTTACCAGAATATAAGAAGTCCAAGATGACAGAAAAACCTTGAACAGCAACAACATCTAAATAGGTAACAGTGGTTTGGTTACGGCTTTCTTTGTTTGTAAAGCAATACAGTGTCTTAAAGAAGCGGCTGCCTGCAACCAGGATGTTCTTGTGAGCTCTGAAGACCCTCCCGCTCACCACAATATTAACATCACAAAGAATGCCTTTCTTCCTCTGCTCATTGAGCTCTTGCAGGAGCTGATAGCAGTAAGAGTTCTCATTTGGCCTGCTGTTAAAATCACAGTATCCTTCATTATTCAGTTCTGATGGTAACTCTGACTCCTGCAATTAAAAAAACCACAATCATAATTAGCTCCTAATGAATGCTCTCCTTAGTCCTCCAACACAATAATAAGGATATGAAAATAAACTTGAGAAGATAGTGTTATTCAAACGATTTTTTTTTTTTTTTACTTATGTTCTTGGTCATAAAGGCATGCAGGAGTATATAATTAAAAAAATATTTTTGAAAACTTAGAATCATGATCTCATTCTGCACCCTCCGCCCCCCAAATTTGGAACAAAAACAGAACTAGCAGAATTGCCTTGAGGGCAAAGGAAGTGAAATTTCGGCCAAAAGTAAGGAAAGACTTAGTTGAGTGTGAAGTACTTGTTTTTCTTAACCCACATATATTAAAGATTCAGGAGTCTCTCTTTCCAAAGATTTAACTACATGGTTCTCACATATCCAACCCCTCATTCTTCCCTAGAAACCTCCACCTAAATGGGTAAGTAGAACTTCGATAACCGATTCAACATTTTCTCATGCCAAGAGCTGAATACATAAAGATCAGGTCTGTAGCTCCCAACCTGTCTTACATGTTTTAAAGAAAACATATTACTGAAGTAGTTATAATAGCAGATATGTTTCTTATACAGTTCTACAAATAGGCACTTATTCTTTATTTTCTGATTGTGGCAGGCTTAGGATTAAATAGCTGTATTACATGACAAGTGGACAGAATATTGCAGGTGACAAAACAAAACTTAAGCTTCCATTACATTATTTAACCAAGACTTTCTTGAATCAAGCTTCACTGAAACTTTCCAGTAGCAACACCTTTAACTGGTACATACTTATTACACAGACCGTATGTACTTATATGCCTCTCTACAACCTTTTTAAGACGTGATCTCAAACATGGCTTGAAAATTTTGCTAAAAGTAGTATCAGACAATCCAACACCAAGTTAAAGATTAGTTCAGACAGTGAGAGGCTGATAAGAAACAAGAGATCTGAACTGGATTTAGGGCATTTAGAAAATTTACAACTGATTTAGTTAATTTAATATAAATTAATATAATTTAATATTTAGAAAATGATGATTCAGAGCTGCTACAACACAACAGCTAGAACAAAGCAGAAAACAACACAGACTGGCATATTTGAGACCATACTTATATTGATTGATATGTGCTGCCATCAAGAGCAGCGACGATGACAGAGTCTGTTTTATACTGGATCTCTTAAGACTCTCTCCCCTAGCAAATAAGGGGAACTGGAAGTTCAAAACTGGCTGGCTCCAATATGGTTTAGGATGAGAGAAGATCATTATGTCATTATTTTCTCCTCTCATTTTCTAAAACAACTCACAGATTTGGGGGCTAGAGGTATCATTAAAGCTTGACTACCTCAACATTACAGGTCAAAATCAGCATTAACGAGGTAATGTTAATGCAGTCATGAGCCCATAATCTATACTGGCCCATAATCTATACTGGCGCTAAAGTTATGTTGCAGAACAGTAATACCCTTAATTTGGGACTATGACAGAAACCAGCTATATAAAAAAAAAAAAAGTCACTTTCCACCACATAGGAATTTGTGCATTAAATCAGTACTCACCTCAAGTTACAATCCCAGTGTGGATCACTGGGATGACAACTGAGGCTGTAACTACATCCTCTAAAATGATATTTACATCTATAAGCAGCAAATAATGCCCAGCATAACCAAAATAGAAACTGTAGCATTTCAGCATCTCCTGCAGAGAATCTTCAGTTTGCTGTCACATTCAAGTTGCTTCTAAATCTCTACCCTTCCCAGAAAAACACTTCAGTGAGAAGAAGAGGTAGAAATAAAAGCAATTAGGCTTTTATGTGAAAACAAGCAACAGATTTTTGTCCAACCTCGGCTTAATTTTTTTCTGTGTGCTCTCTGACACACCCAAGTACTCCCGCAGATCAGAGCTCGGAAACAGAAAGTACGCCCCAAACGTGTGACAACTAAGTCTATCGTTACTTAGGTTCTCAGCGGATTTCAGATCTGGACTAGCTTTCTGTCACTCCAGCAACGGAGCACTGCATAGTTTCAAAACACCAATTACACTGACTTTGGATCAGATTAAGATAAAAATTATCGTACCCCAAAGTGTTGTCACTCCAGTCAAAGTCAATCATCAGTGACTTGCATCTCACACAGTAAATGTTAGCTAGATGCTATGATAGCTGACGATTTCATTCTCTGAGAACACATTAAACACCACATAAAATTTAAAAACAATCTGCAGCGGTTCTTTTCTTTTTACAAATGTCTGATTAAAGAGATAGAGTACATTTTAACTGAGCATGTGTATGTATCCAATCAAGCTGATAAAAAAAGAAATCAAGATTTACAATATCTTTTTTTTTTCCCTAAGAAAACAACAAGCCAGTATGGTAAAAAGGAGCTACAGATCACAAATGTGCTACAGAAACACAAGACTGAAGTCTTCATTATGAAAAGACCAGAAGGCTGAGTGAAAATAAGAGACATCATGCGACTAATGTCCAAGCTATAGGGGCGTGGCAGGGGGAAGAGATCAATACTACAGCTTTACAGAAATGGGTGCACAAATATTTTTAAAACCAACTGTAATATTGGAAACAACTGTTTAACTTTGCTATGGAAGTAGCTAACCCTAATGCCACACCTCAAACGAAATGAAAGCCCCGACATCTGAACAGTTATCAAGCCTATGTAAACCAAGTGTGACAAGTAGAATTAACATTCTCATTTCATTTGAGAAAAATGAAAAAAATTTAATATCCTTTGGAGAGTTTTAAACGTCTCCCCTTTGTACAGAAAAAGTACAATACCGTTCAATAGGAGGTAAGGTGCAGAAAATAACTACAGAAAATTTTAGAAAAAGTTTATTTTCAAGCTTCTGTTATTATGTTGTGCTCATGGCACATCATCGTAAGGGTACTGTTTTTCTGATGAGAACCACTCAATTATATTTTCAGAATACAGACCAAATATTCCCATCATCTAAGTTATCTCAACACCAAACCACCTTATCCTTTAATAAAAACTGATAAGAAATCTAGAATAAAAATCAGGACTATTTCAGTTTTATTTGTGGAATCTACAGTACTGTAAGTCTGAAAAGCTTCTCTCTGTAGGTGAGATTAAGAAGCGGTATGACAGAACAGAGACTGCTCAAGCAAACTAATACTGCACTCAGTTTCAATTAGACAGACTCATCTGAATACACCCAAAGATAAATGACTATTTCATATGTATAATTCACTAATTAAACTTGCCTAAAAGCTAATAGGAGCACAAACAGATGATCAAAAACTGCTACTAGAAACTTGCTTTTCTTTCTCCTCCTGTGCCATCAGCATACTCTGTCTCCTGGGAGCAAGAAGGGGGGGGNGGGGGGGGGGGGAAGAAGCAAACCCCAAACCAATCTAACCATAGATTCCATCTCAGCTGTATGTATACGAAAAGTAGTTATGCCACATTTTTGTAATCCCTTCTCCATTACCACACCTCACTCTACAACAGTTTCCCTATGCCCCCAAATTAATTCTTATCCTGAAAAATGGATCCTCTAACAAAAGCGAGCTATCAGGAACTTCTTAAGCACGTGCAGCTACAGAGGAAAATTATCTCAAAAGATGGTCCTATGAGCTGCACACATGATGCTCTGCTGCCGTTTTACATGCCGTAGCATCGCTCACAGAAAACTCAGCAATTTAAAACTGTTCCATTAAGTGCCTAACACCCAATTGAGTAGTTGAGGTCTGGTAAAAACACTGTATAAAAATACTGTAAATTATAGTCCTTAGTCTGAAGGCCCAACTTCCTCTGCTAAGAGTAATTCAAGAATTTAACTTACAACATTATAATGTAACTCTTACATCTGAAGCACGACTTCTATTCATCACTGCTCATACAAAGCAAACAATTACAGTTCACATGGAAAAAATAACACATCAAAGGCCTTCCTCCTTTTGGAGAGCTTCTGCTTTAAACCAACATGCCTGTTAGGCTGGAGAAAGCTTTTCTGGCAGTATTTCCAAAGCTCAGCTTCAAATTATGTCCAGAGAGAAAATGTTTTAAGAAGCAGCTTTGAGGGGAGGAACCCCCAGCAGCCAATAAATCTGCATCTCATGGATCTAAATTCATCACAGAATTAAAATCTTTTGCAGTGATTTCCCAGTAAGTGTCTATTTCTTAAGATTTTTGCAACACAATAGTCTGTTTATTAAAAAAACAAAGGTAGTTTCAAGCTAATTATATCTTTCCTTAAGCTTTAATATGGAGACAGATTATTTTAAAAAACAGAATAGAAAAAAAAGACAACAAGATTTTTCTCTTAGAAAGAAGCACCAACTGACAGCTCAATACCCTTGAATTACAGCAGCTGCAACCACTTGTGATGTATTTTGGCATTCCAAATTAAATGTATCCCAAAAATAAACCGAAATCATCACTCATTTCTTCCTGAGTGTAATATCCAACAGACCTATAGAAATTTCCACTGCTTTACTGTCTTAACACCTACAATTTCCTTTTTGCACTTGAACAGTGGCACTATGCCATATGTTTATTAGCAGCTGCTAAACATGCCCTGCAGTTGAAGCTTGTCAAGTCAAGAATACACGTGTGTTGTCGCTAAGACAAAGGCTGAAAGATCTCTCCCAAGTTTCATTAAATCTAAACAGCTTTGCTGCCTCATTATGTATGTTGGAAATATGGTCAGGGTACAAATTACCTACTTCTGTTCTATGTATCTAGTATCATGGCATTAAGGAAAAAAATGGGGCTATTGTTTTGGTATTAATTTAAACATACGTATCAAGAGAAATTCAAGTGCTATTAAAAGTGTGAAAGGATATGGAAATTAAACATAAAAGCAGAAAGAAAACAGAGATTCTTAATCAGATTTGCAATAAAGCAAGTGTAACCCGGAAGTGCACCACAAAGAAAACTACGCTGACTTTTGAAAAACTGCAATTCCTTCCCTTGTAAGAAGTTTTTAACTGAAATGTAATTGCACAGGGATGCATCCGGCACCGTTTTCCCACTTGAAAACACCAATCTCTGTACAGCTACCTTATAGAGGCTTACTTTGTCCAAACCTTATCTTTAATACAGTACAAAAGAACCACTGATACATCTCATCTATCCTACTGTTTCATTTATTATTACAGTTACTACAAATATTTTTTCTTAAACTGCCAGTGCTATAAAAGCTGAGGCTCATTTTTATAGATTCCCATGACAATGAAAGGTTAATCTTCAAATAAATACCTACATTAAACTTTTACACTACTGTGACACGCAAACCAATATTCTGTCCCCCTTCCACCCCCCCGGTATTTTATAGTCTTACGACAGACTGGGGATAGGAAGACAGAAAGAAAAAAAAATCAGTAAGTTTAGTAGGAAATACTGCTTGGAATATGTTTTATTTACGCATAGCTTAATGGGAGTGAGAGAAACTTCGAAGTGTGGCATGAATTAGCAACATCTAGTGACATAGGAGGCTACACAGTGACAGGACATACCTTTACAGGGTAATCATTCACAACTCAAAGTTAGAAACTAGGCAACAAGATGGTAAGGAATACACTACAGTAACATTAAACAAAAAGAACATTTTTCAAAAATATAAGAGATAAAAGAAATTAAGAATGAAAGTTTCAAAATTAGAAACAAGTTATTTAAGGCAAGTTGGGCTAAAATACTGCAGAGTGAATAGCAAACCCCAGATTGGAGGAAACTGATAAGACGACCTACTGCCATGAAATGTCTGTAACAATAGCTGCCTCAGAAATATACTTACTGAAAAAGTAATATTACTCATCTTGAAGGTGAACATTGCATTATAAATCCAAAAATAATATTTTGGATAACTGATATTTAGGCACCATAAGGTTTTCCTTGCAATCCTGCAGTAGTTTCACATAAAACTTGCATTCCTTTTCCAAGTAGCTCTAAGAAAACGTACGTTCACCTAACGTTTTATTCATCATCCTGATATCCTACCCAAACATTAGAATAGCAGCTCTTGTCCAAGGTACCCTGAGCTCCTTAAAGGGCTCAAGCAATAAGCTCAATTTAACTATAGCACTACAGTTCGGACTCCAGATACATCTATACAACCAAGGTGGGTGTTTCAATTAAAACTGAGCTCTAAGTAGTGAAAACTGAGTGATCATGGATTAATTCCGGCTAACAGCTCAAGTTCAGCCTAACAGTTCAAGTACTAGCCTAACCTGAAGCACATTAGCTTGTGCCCGCTGGCAAGTTTAACGCCAGCTAGGCGATCCGAGTGAACTTTTGCAGCGTAGATATCCTTAGGAGGAAAGGCTGCAGAAGGCTGGTGATTCAACACGAGTATTCCTTAAGAGCTTTTCATCCACATATGTTCTAGAAATAGCCCTGCCTTATTCCTAAGAGCAGCCAAGAAACACAGTAATTTTAAGTTCAGCGGGGAACATGAAGAGTTTCACTAGTCCTAAAGCATTAGAGGAGAGCTGGCATATTAACATGGCTTTCAGGAAACCACATGTTTATCTCAAACATACACCAAGCAACTGCAGACTTCTTGCTCAGTAACTCAATCTAAAGCAACACAATCGGGAAAAAGATTTAAACGAGAAGGTCTTGACTACACAGAGTTATCCGATTAATGCACAGGGACCATAGCGTTAAGAACGGCAGAGTAATTCCAATTTCACACTGGTAAGTACCAGTTTCACACGCAGTCGTCAGCCGGACACTACCCTCCCTTCCCCGGTACCGCAGGAGGAAGTTGTAACGAGTGTTTTTAAATCAGTGCAGCAACACTGGTACTCATACGCAACTTTTTCCCACGTTGCCGGTTTATCTTCACGAGATAAACAGATAACTAATGAAAACGGCACTCGCTACCTCCGAACAGCAAGGCCACGTCAACCAGGTACAGCCGTAAGCAATAGTTCGTGCAAACGCTCCCGAGCTGCAAAACAGCAGCGCTCACAGCGCTGTGCCTGCCCAGATCCAGTGGGAGAGCCACCCCAAATCGGAAAGCGGACTCGTCTCCCGCTCCGGAGACGGCGTGCGAGAGCAGCGCAGCGTGCCCAGCCCGCCGGGCAACAACACAGGAAGCCATTTAAAGACGTTCACACACACGGGGGGGGGGAACCCCAAACACTATGCGAAAGGGGAGGCCAGCCTCTCCCCTGGGACGCGGGACCCCGCCGGGGGACGCCCCCCACCCCCGCCACTCAGCCCGGCCCGGAGGCTCTCGTCGCCCCGCCGCGTCCCCTACCTGCTCGGCGCTGACGGGCTCGTTGAGGCGATGCTCGGCGGAGAGGTGGTGCCGCAGGAGCAGGGCCCGCTTGTAGTTGCGGGTGCCCTTGCACAGCTCGTCGTGCCCGCCGGGCAGGGCCCCGCCGGCCATGATCAGCTCGGGAGGGGCGGCGGCGGCCGCGGCGGCGGTGCACCAGGCGCAGGACATGAGGCCGGTCTCCTGGCAGTAGTAGAGCCATGGGAACTCCTTGAGCCAGGAGCCCTGGAAGGAGATGTGCAGCTTCTGCAGCAGCGACTTGGGCCTGGCTAGCGGGAAATGCTTGATGCTCTCCCCCTCCCCCGCGCCCACGCTGCTGCCCTCCGCCTCGTCCCCTCCGTCACCCCCAGACCGCCTGCTGCTGCTGCAGCTGCCGCCCTCGGCGCCGCTGCCGTCGCCCAGGCTGCCCCCTTCGCCGTCCTCCTCGTCGTCGCTGCTGTCACTCAGGGAGCCCCCGTCCTGGACCAGCTCCTTCCCCTCCAGCAGGCCCTCCGGCTCCAGGCCCTCCGCGCCCTCCAGCTCCATCTCCTCGTCAGCCCCCCGCCCATTGAAGTGCTTCCGCGGCCAGGCCGAGGCCTCGCAGCCATTGTTAGCGGCGGAGGGGGCGGCGAGGAGCCCCCCGCCGCCCCGAAAGGCCAGTGTCCGGCGGTTTCTCTCGGCGAACATGGGGCCGGCGGCGGGGGGCGAGACCGCCTCCTGAGGCAGCAGCAGCTCCTTCTCGTCGGCGGCGGCCTCCAGCTCCTCGGCCTCCAGCCCCTCCAGCTCCACTTCCTCGTCCGCCCCGCGCCCGTTCAACGGCTCAGGGTCCTGCCGGTCCCAGGCCTCAGCCGCGCCACCGGCCCCGCCGCCGGCCGCCGCCGCCGCCGCCGCC
>JAYKAV010000020.1:150911-192530 GCA_035582835.1 Phoebastria nigripes
GCCCGCACGTGCCGGCTGGGCGGGTCCCTCTGTGGGGCGAGGGCTCGAGGCGCGGCGCGGTAACGGCGCGGGGGCCGCCATGGTGGGGCGGGGGGGCGCAGCCGGCTGCAGCGCCGTACGTGCCTTCGAGGGGGCGGTTGAGCGTCCAGCCGGGCAGGGTGGCGGGGGGTGCCGGACAGAGGCCGCGGGGTAACCCCACCGGGCAGCTGCGCCGCGCAGCGCCACTTGCCCACTTCTCCCCCACGCCCGGTGGCACGGGGGAACAGAGGAGGAAAAGCAAAAAGCCTCCTAGGTCGAGATAAAAAGTAGTTTAATAAGTGAAGAAGTGGGAGAAGAAAGACGGAAAACGGGACAAGGGCTGCCAAGGCAATCACTCCCCACCTCCTGCGGGTAGAGCCCAGCCCGTTCCTGGGTTGACTTCCCCGAAGCCCCTCTGCTCTGCTGGGGAGCACGGCGTTACCCGGCACGGAGTATCTCTGTCGCTGGTTCAGGTCATCTGCCCGGTTGTCTCGCCTCCCAACCTCTTGCGCACCCCCGATCTATTCGCGGGGGTGGCAGAGTAAGAAACAGAAACGGCTTTGGTGCTGTGCAGGCACCGGTCAGCAATCGCAAACCTAAACCACAGCCCCATACGACCTGCTACGAAGAAGATTAACTCCATCCCAGCCAGAGCCGGTACAACAGATAAAAGATGTCAGAGAGGGAGGGCTATGGAGTCTTCCTGATGAAGAACTACGGTGTTGTAGCTGTCATGTGATGTCATATATTCGGTAATAAAAAAAGATACTCCTCTGTGTCTTGGCCTGGAAATACGCAGGGGTCTGGGAGAGCCAACTTTGACTTAAACTTCTGAGAAGAGTTTGCAAGAATACTGTAAGTGCTGTAAATAATGCTATAAGCCAGAATGCTCTCCTCCTTCCAAAAAGTTACTTGGGAAAAGGAGACCTTTGGCAGAAAATCAACTTCCACTTCTGGAAAGATTAAGAAAATCTTTCTAAAATTCTGGGGGGGAGTGGAGAGGAGAGGAGAGTCGGTCATGGAGAAACAGAAACTGTAAAAGGCAGTGTCAGATTTCCAGGAGAGGAGCAAAGATGGTCTAAATTCAGGCAAGGAGGCAGAGGAGTGATGGGAAATAAAGAATTTCTAAATTTGCTGTGCCTCACTGGGGCGCAGGGTGGAGATAGCGATTCAGATCTGGGTCCATCGAAGCAATGGGTTCCCATGATACAGACTCCGTAAAATGCAGAACAGACCCATATTTCATAAAGTTTTGGGCTTTGTGACGTATCGATGTTTTTGCATTCCTGTGGCGCTTGATCCTTGCCTGTCAGCATTCATCAGCTGACTGGCGCCTCAGCGCTTACCTACATTAAAATTTCCTACCCGTTTGAAAATTGTATTGTTTTTAAATAAATGTTTGGTGTTGTAGATTATTTCTTACTGAATGTTTAAACTAGTGCAGAGTGCAGTGAGTGTATGCAGAAAGTTTACATTAAGAATCTCTGCTGGTATTCACATTTACGGAGCAGACTTCTTGTGATCTCAGGGAACGTAACCTGCACTCAGGACTGGTATGTTTAAAACCTACCYAGTGGACATCCAGGAATGAACTGGGATAAGATACATAGGAGGAATGGTAGTATAATGCGCTATAGGGTCCCTATTTTGGAGTGCAAAGAAGCGTTAACTTGATTGCAGCAGGTAATCTAGAGTACTAACGAATCTATATAGAATCATAAAATAATTTAGATTGGAGGAGGTTGGCAGGGCCAACCTCAAAGTTACAGTCGGTTGCTCAGGGACAACATCTCAGACTCTCCTGGACTGTTTGCTGTGAAGACCTTTGGTAATAGCTCCTCCCAAATCGTCTCATCACGCTTCTGCTTTGTCAGCTTGCTACAAGGGATTCCACTGCTGTGCAGCACACTCAACAAAGGGAACTTAACCAAATCATTGTGGCTAATTTAATTGGTCTATAATGGCTCTGTCTCACCAGAATTGAGGTTGTATTGGTCTATTTGATAATTCCATTTCACTGAGTGTCTTCATAGACACAGGTCTCCCCAGGTAATCCTAACTTTTGTGTAACACTTTTTTGTCACTGAGTAATTTGCAAAAACTTTCAAACCACTTAATCTKGTTTGCAGAAATTCTTGTTTTCAGACTGCTTTGTTGCAAATGAGGTTTTATATTATATTCGTGAGGGAACTAAATATTTCAAAAAGCATCCTGAGATGCTGTAGCAAAAATGCATTTATTTTGTAGAAACATTAATTCGCTGTTTCTTCATCAACTGGTTTTCAGGTCCCCTGTCAAACCCACATGCTACTAAGGTTCATAGTTAAAAAAATCATTGATGTGCAGCTCATGGTAATTTTTTAACATACCTTTTTCACCCATAGTCTCTTGAGAGTCAGTAGTGTTTACTGCCAAAGTTCATATATTTGGACAACAGCTAGAATCTCTTTCCTTTTCCATTCTTTGATGGGACAGTATAGGAAAGAAATCTTTAGTGGTTAACCGTCCTAGTCCTGTAGATAGCAAATGCTGTTTTGTTCAGTCTGAAATCTAATTCTCCAGATACAACATGCAGCTTCCTTATTTCTCTGATAGTCCTTTGGTTCTTTCTGCTTCTTTCTCCTGTGTTACAGAAAGACATAAAAATCTCCCACGGTTCATTGGGAAAGAATCATAAACTGATTTGGCTTCCTGCAAATGAAAAGCTAGTGCCTCACGTGAGAGAGTGGAATTAATAATCGATGCATTATATTATATACACTGCTGCAGTGTGGCATTTTGCTTCAAATCTAGAATAAACCAAATCTAAACTATGCAGTTGCCAGTCACTGGTAGCACTTTGTGCAGGGGACACACCCTAGGAAGGCATCAGTTGTCACTTATTTTTGTTTTCCAGGATCTAAAAGCCCGATATTTAAAAATAATTAAATGGGCATAATGCTGTGAGAGGGAGTGAACATCGCATAAAACCCTGTTTATCACTCCTGCTGTATGTATATCTGAGGAGAATGGTTTATAAAACTCCTTTGTGGGTGAATATCATCACTAATAAATTCCATATTTAATACTACTTAAAGCCCATTCCACCAAAACATTTAAACGTGTTTGTATATTCTGCTGAATTAGGGTTTCAATGAACAAATTGCAAGCTCCTACACAAAGAATAGGATCTTTTGCTTTTAGATGATAAAACCAGTTGTGCAAGACTCTGAGGATTAAATTCTTATAGTTGTATGATGCCTGATGTAGAGTATCCTGTTGATTAGGGACCGTGTGTTATCCATAGGGGTAGTGAGCTTGTTACACACATCCAGTGTCTCCTTTTGTTGCAGCTGAGGGGAGTATTTAAAGTCTGATCTAACTCTTACAGAAATGAGTGAGAAATAGATGATGCCATGAGAGACACCGTGCAATTCCAGTGTATACTGATCATAGCATTTTCAGCAAAATACTACTGATACTAACAGCACATTGTATCTGGAAAGATTTGTGTCCCAAAATTCCTGCTGTGACCTAAGAAACACTTTCATGATGGGGTTGACTCTTCCAAGATAGCTTCTGAAACTAATGGGATGTTGTCCGATCCCTAGAGCACGTCTCTGCRATGGATGTTCATACAATAAAGAAGATTCATGACTTTTTTCAAAGAGAGTTCAAGTTCCACTAATACAGTTTTTGTGTTATTGGAAATCTATATTCCTGCGCATACAAAAGTTTCAGTTCAAATGCTCCTGCATATTGAGGGGTTTTGGAAGCTAGAAGTTCACTGATAGGAGAGGAGGCTCTTTTGTCCCTCAAGCAAAAGCATTACTCTGCAGAATAGGCTGATCTGCTGTGGGGATCACACAGCAAAGTGAGATTGTCAGAATCAGAGCCTTATTACTGGGGCAGGAATGAGCGCACATTTGTCCTGATATGCCAAAAATGGAAAAATAGATCATAGCAGAAAATAAATAGTATAAGCTGTCACTTTGTAGTATGAACTGTGCTGCTCCACAGAACAAGTACCAGGAAGAGAATACAATGATCGAAGCTCATGGGGAAGGACTCAGGAACCTCAGTGCCATCCCTAGTCTGAGGTTATGCTTACACTGCATGCTCAGGTGCTGCTGAAGTAGACATAATGTAGATTTTGGTGGCATGGGTTCAGCTGCCTAGGGAGCACTGAGTGTCTTGGGAAGGCTTGTGAGCTGAGATTTCATTGCCACCCAACCTGGCATAGGCACATCTGTTCATGTCGCAATCCTTGCTTCCAGATTACAATTAGAGAAGACTTTTGAAAGTGTAATTCCCAATAATAGAAACTCGCACATTTGTAAAGTGTCAGCAGAATGTTTGGACTACAATCAGTAGCTGTTTCTGTAGTAGACTGAATTCAAATTGAGTTTGTGCAGTTATTCCTCTTGGAATACCTTGTAAGTGATATTTGGAAAGATAAATCACAGCCTTTTTCAGGTCAATTAGTTAATTTTGCACAATCACACCTTGTGACCTTAGACAGGTGAGGAAGGTATCATGAATTAAAACTTACCATCTGCTCTTAGCACACAGCGAGTATGAGATAACGTGCCTTAACCTAGCCCACAGTGGAAGAATTTTCAGTGTAATTGCATTAACTTTGTATTTGCTGCTGAATAAAATATACACGTAGACAGGTGTTGTACATATAAGATGCTATAGCTTGTGCGTACTTGTAAAGCTATGGACAGACAGYGTGTTCCAGATCTAACTGTGCCATTTGAAGATTTTGCCAGTGTGCATCTACACGCTACCCCTTTGATGCTGTGGTTACTACTGCCGTAGCTCTGCTGGTAAAAGGGTTTGTTTAAGAGCTCTTTCATTTGCTTCAGGCAAAGCGAGCAGGTTGGTTTAAACCCTCTTCGTTGACTAATCCATCTGACTTGTTGGAAGCACACGAGGGAGCGCTCACTTAATTCCTTCTGCCAACAGAGCTGCGGGGGTGGAAGCTCTCAGCAGAGGAGTGGTAAGAAACAACTGGAAGAATGATAATGTCACCGACTGGCACACCTGTCTGCGAGCTGAGTGCCAGCGCATGACTTAGTCCTGCATGCACTGTGGGTATTATAGCTCTTCCAAACATGTCCGTGCCTTTTCTGTTACACATTCCTGGCTTAATTCTCTTTTATACTAAGTACTTTTATATCGCTCTGGCAATACAAAACAATTTGAAAGCATCCAGAGGTGTTAAAGCCTTCTTACTCGGCAAAACAATGTGAAAAGGTCTAACAGGTGAATATTGATGACTCTAGTCCTGCAGAATTAAATCCATCATTTTCTTACCGAGAACCTCAGCTGTTCCTTTAAAGGGTGCCAGATGCAAGGGGAGCCCTGGGTGCAGGGTGACACTGCTGCCCCTCAGCCGAGGGACGGTCCGTTTCGGGGCTGGGTCTCACACTGATTTTACACTACTGGGGGAAGTTCACATTGTGGAGTGGGGTCCAGCCTTCATTCCCAGTTTGCACATTTTCTCACAGTCGCCGTGTGCATGACTCCTATTACTTTTAAACCTAGAGGGGTGCAGTTGCACACAGGCCTCTCAGAAGAGTTTTATCTGCCTGGCTGTGAACAGATGTCCCTGTCACCCAGTCTTTCCAGGTGTGTCCTTCCTGTTGTAGAGCCTTCTTCTCTGGCTGCACCATCCCCTTGCCAGGAAGAGCCAGGGGACGTCTAGTGGCTTCCCTCCTTTCATGGATTCCCCCCGCTGTCTTTGGCAAACTGTTGCTGTGTGGCAGATTCATTGTAGAGTTTATCTTCTGCTCTCTGTTTTCTTCTTTTTTTTAGTATTTTCCTAATCTCTTTAGCTTGTCTTTTCTTGTATTTTCAGGTTGGGGCTTCTAGACATCCTTACCAACAGATAGTGCTTTATCCACTGCTGTTGTTGCTATTATGACTACTAACTATATTGCTTCTTTTGGAAGAAGTTCTACTTATTCCAATCTTCTTAATGATGTAGCTTCGCTCAGTTGGTTTTTGTTGTTTCTTCTTTTTCCTTTTTTTTATTCTACACATGGACAGCACTGCTGTTTGTTTTAGTCAGTCACCTGCAGCCTAAATGAAAAATACYTTTTTTTTTTCCCAGCAAAGCACTTGAGCATGTGTTTACCTCTAGATAACTGTGTTTTCATGTGCTTCCATGAAGAAAGGAGATAAAGTTTTGCAAAAGATATTTTTTTTTTTCTGAAGTAGGACTGGAACAGCTGATCTGAAGCTTGCTGCAGGAGGTGGAAATCTGCTCACTCCTTGGGTCCAAGTGCTCAGGCGATGGAGGGATTTTTTTCTGTATTCCTATGGCTACAGCTATGGCCAGTTTAGCCTTAGCAAATGCAAGGCATTTCCTCTTAGTTCCAGCCCTCTTTTAAAGTAACGTAGCCTATTTCTACCTAAGATTTGTTAGTCTCTCTTATTCACATCTTTCTGAACCTTTTGTCTGTCTTTGGGTTAGGCATCTACTCTGAATGGAGGTCAGCTCCGAAAGCTGCTGGATTTCAACCTTTACCTGACTGAAAAAATAGTACATTCTTGGTATTTCATGTCTGTTGTTTCTTTGATGGTCCTCCCTAGTAGTCCTGTATTTTTCAGTCTGCGGCTAGGACAGATGTGCTTTATCAGGGAATGAACGAGCTGTGAAAGATACACTCTAATCAGGAAGGGAATGAAGCTCCTCCTCTGGGTATTTAAATAACTGTACTTTCCCTGTGACTTTGATCAGTGCCTGTTCAGTCAGGTTACAGCCTCCCCCTAAAGCTCTGACAGCTGACTTGGGGTAATCCAATTTAGCCCTCTCTTTTTAGCCTACTTTCCATCTCTTGTTTTTCTAGATGATCTTACACATTTTTCTTATTTCTAAGTCTGCCAGTGGGCCAATGGTACTCTCTTTTGTCTTAAGTTACCAAAGTTCATAGAAAGCATCTATCTCCATTAAACCTTCCTCATATTAATTACCGAGCTGTTATTATGGTTATCATGGGCTGCAGAATCTCAACTGAGTGGAGTTAGTCCAAGCAGTGGTGAACAGGAGTGAAACTTGAAAATTCTGCTTATTAAAATGTCCTCCTTGTAGGACAATGTTTGTGAATCCCTGTCTTGGGAGGAGATAAGGAAACAACACAAACTGATTTATTATCGAACAGTTTGCTAATCCTGCAATTCTACACAGCAGCCATAATTTTAACTATATTTGCTGGAGGGAATTCAAGTGACTCCTAAAAATATTTTTACAGGATATCTTTAATCACTCAGAAAATCAAATTTAAACCAAAATTCCTTAAACTGAGTGAAATCTGTCAGCAAAGATGCCAGGTCAGTAAGGAACAAGGTTAGCACTCTCAAACGTTATTACTGATGTACTTATTATAGGATGTTGCAGTTTCTGCTGTTGCCGATGCCAGACATGGTCATGCAAATCTTTTCTTCTGGCAATCTTTGGCAGGCAATGCACAGGCATGGCTGCAGTGCAGCTGCAGTGTAACTCAGGCAGGGACCAAGGGGAAGAGACTCAACTTCAAAGCAGGTCCCAAGGGAAGGAGGGGCAGCCTTGTCCAAGGCCTCCCTGCATTGCTTTCGGAAGAGCTTTCCCCAAGGTCACCAGCTGGACTATCTTTGAGTTGGCCCTGAGCCCAGGCAGCCAAACCCCCGGGAGGATGGGAGTGGGCTCAGGGCCCTGACGCTCCGTTTTGTCCTTACTGAAGTCCCCTGCCCGCTTCACCAGCCGTTCCCTGACCCAATGCTCCCTTTTCTTTTTTCTTTTCCCAAAGCAGGCTAGTGCAAGCAAGGGAAGGAGTCCACAGCAACRCTGACTGCCTTTGCACTGCCCTCATGCCATCCCTCTCCCTAATGTACATTTCCCCAAACCACCAAAGCCCTCAGCCTGCCAACATGCTCCTCCACACAGTGCTGCATGGGTTCCCACATCCAGTGTTGATGACCTTACGCCTATTGCATTCCCCTATCCAAATTATAATAATAGTAGTAATACCAATGGCCATCTTGGATACCCTGTTTAGTGTCTGGGGAAGTGTTGCCTGAACACTGGTGGCTGGTCCCTTCACCATGGCATGGACCTGGAGCGTGTCCCAGAAGCATCGACACCTCTGGTGCCTCTCTGAAGTATTCTTGCCCAACATCCTTTATTTTCCTYCTCTTCCTCCTCTTTGTGGTATGGACAGGCTGTTGTCCTAATCTTTTGAATCTTAACAGCCTTATGTTGCTGTGGGGAACATTGTTGTTGCCAAATGGGTGTTTCGGAAAGGCATGTTTCTTTTCACTAGGAAAAAAAAAACATTTTTGTAATATTGCTAAAATGTGAACTCTGATGCTTTGTAACAGCCTGGTTTAGTCAGGAAAACTTCAGGCTTACCTCGGTGTAACTACTCAGACTTTTCTGGAAGTTGTAAGTAAACTGGAAAACATTTAATTGTTTTTGTGTGTGAGAGAATGGATAAAGGTATAGTACTATTGACATTAAATCAAAGTGGCTACTTGACTGTCTGTCAGTGTATTCTGTAAGCATTCCTAGAAATTAGGCATATATCATAACTGAGTTAATTATGTTAAAGTAGAGTCAAAAAAAGCCCTGCAGACACATATATGCACATGAATTTTAAAAATTRCAGTTGGCACCTTTGTAATATTTTGATTTAATCTAGGGAGGCTACATTTTCAAAACCACGTGCTAATGCTAGAGCACTTAGCACTGGTCACCCAATTACATCAACATACTCATTTCAGCAGTTCGATTGAGTTTTCAAGGACACAACATAATGGTATCAGCTCTTGGGTCAGAAATCTCAGCAAGACAGAAGAGGTGCTTACAGAAATTTTTTTGAAGAATTTATGTGTCCACTGTAGTTTCCTTTGTGCAAATGCACAAACCCACAGTCCGTTCAGTCCACAGTTTGGGAGCAATTCTGGGTTTCTTGCTGATACCCAAATAGGAGCTCATGAAGCCAGCAATGTTTAATCATCTCTGTTTGGCCAGGAGACTCCTGTTTCGATCTGTCGTCCCCTATTCTCATATTCCTTCCACAGCAGCTACACACTATTTCTGCAGCAGATTCTTGGCACCAGGGAAATCCATGTGGTATGGGAAAGTTGTAGCAACTCTCCGCAATAGCAGCGGTTCTTTTAAGTATGCTTGACAGCTATTTTCTATTTTTGCATTGACTGATAGAATACTGATTGAAACTCATGATCTCAGTCTGTTAGAGTGAGCTATCATCAGGGAACTGCTATCTAGAACAGTGGTCTCCAAACTTTTTTGATAGTGCACCCCTATCACTAAAAAAATTTTGAGCATGYGCCCCTAATATATGTTTATTTATTTATTTATAAATTATATACATGTACTACTGCACTAATATATTACTTTATAAACATACACAAAAATAGAAATTAAAAAAGGATAAGCTAAAGATGAAGTAAGCACTTAAAAATTATTTATTAACAGTGCAAAA
Source organism: Phoebastria nigripes (assembly GCA_035582835.1). Lineage (NCBI taxonomy): Eukaryota > Metazoa > Chordata > Aves > Procellariiformes > Diomedeidae > Phoebastria > Phoebastria nigripes. The sequence continues at coordinate 160,403 of JAYKAV010000020.1, forward strand.
TGTATTTTCTTGCCGCACCCCAATGGATTGTCTTGCACACCCCACTTCTGAAACCATTGATCTAGAAGATGGGCTGAAGCTCAAGGTGAAAAAACAAGACAAAAATCAAGAAAAATATATTTACTCTTTGGCTTCAATGTACTCTGTGCAGGAGGTTAAAGACTTTCAAAATCTGGTCCAAGACTATGGAATGAACTCCGTCAGGAGCTGAAGACTATCACAAACATCATAATCTAAACGCAAACAAGATTTCTTTAGCCTGCCTTTATGACATAAATACATTGCAACATATACATTAAAGAAAACACCCAAATTATCAAAGCAAATCATTCTACAAACCTCTCCCCTGGGGCAGAGGAAAGGAGAACAAATGACGTGTTGCTTAATGTGCTACTGGAAAGCAATTGGGTATTGCTGCAGTGGGGTGAGAACGTGAATAGACTAGTGTCTAACTGTATTTGTTACTGTTTCTACTTGATTGAATATCTGCACCAATGTGAATTAAATGTTCATTTCAGGTCAACAGGCATTATATATTCATTTTTTAATTGGATACTACTTGTTTAGGATTCTTCTATTGTTTTCTTGCTTCCACAGTGGTGTCCTGACTGTGGAACCGTGAGTAAATTACTATAAATCATTGACTTTAGCTGCATCTGGCTGTAAAATACGCTAATTTCTTGAGCTCACTTCAAGAGGCTTTCTTGGGTCATATTTCAGTAAAGCTGGATTGCTTTGTTGGCACAAATCTAAATATAGATCAACCTGTAAATTACTTGCTTCCAAAATTGGTTCAAAGAAGTATTCTGAGTCAGAAATACAGTTAATACACAGGACAGTGAATCCCAACCTTCCTGGAGGCACAATACTGTTTTACTTGAAAGGTGAAGTTTATTTCATCCTTGRTGCCTGGCTAACTCTCCTAGTCATTGCATGAGTTGGGACGAACTTGGAGTCAAGACCTTCTCCGCCCCTGTGTCCTTTGCACGAGGGAAAGTACAAGAAAAGACAGGCTGCATGCTCACACCTCATTTATAGCAAGTCATTCACCCAGGATCTAGTTTCCAGATGCATGTAGGAATGGGAAGAGACCAACTTCATACTTCATTCACTGCTTTCCTGATTATGATCAGAAAGCAGTCTAGGTTTTAGAATTGATTAGGGCTGGGTAGAAACTTGTGTTTTACATTGGAAAATGTACTTTCTGAAAAAAATTGGAATTTTTATAGGCAATTTTTTATTTTGTCACGATATCTCTGTTTGGCTGATGTTCCTGGGAAATTACACCTCTCACTGTAGCACAGTGCTTTCCCTCTGATCGCCCTGGCTGGTATGTTATGGAAGATGTCGTTTGACCAGCTTGCCATGCCTGTGGGAAAGAATGGGGCACCTTTACTTGGAACAACAAGCTCTTTCAAGCTATTCACCACAATGGGAAATGAAAATTTAACATTGAGATGACTGGAAGCAAAGATTTTTAGCCTTGTTTCAACATGATTCTCTACCATGATGTATCCTAATCAAAAGCTTTGGAGTTAGTGTTCTGTGCTTCCCCAGGGTGTACCTTGAAATAGAACCTTTAAACAGTCAAATGCAGCTATTGATATCTTTGAGTGTGGGAGAGTAACCATTGGTGAAAAATACAAAAACTTGGTTGTCTAGTATAACAATAAATAAAACTGCAGCAGAATTTACATCTATTCATAGATTCATAGAATCAGAATGGTTTGGGTTGGAAGGGACCTTCAAAGATCATCTAGTCTAACTCCCCTGCCATGAGCAGGGACATCTTTCAGTCAAAGCCCCATCCAGCCTGACCTTGAATACTTCCAGTGATGGAGCATCCACAACTTCTCTGGGCAACCTGTTCCAGTGTCTCACCACCCTCATCATAAAAAATGGCTTCCTTATATCCAATCTAAACCTACTCTCTTTCAGTTTAAAAACATTGCCCCCTACTTACAGGCCCTGGTAAAAAGTCTCTTGTGGAGACTTTCTTATAAGCCCCTTTTAAGTATTGAAAGGCCACAATAAGGTCTCCCCAGAGCCCTCTCTTCTCCAGGCTGAACAACCCCAACTCCCTCAGCCTTTCTTCATAGGAGAGGTGTTCCAGCCCTCTGACCATTTTCGTGGCCCTCCTCTGGACCAGCTTTAACAAGTTTGTGTCTTGCCTATCGCTGAAGTCTGATTCTTGGTGATGACTAAGTGCTGGTTTCATGTAGGAAATGTTGAAATGTCAGCTTTCTTTGGGATGATAAAACAGGATGAAAACGGATACTGACACTTCCTAATTTCCTGAGGGAAGGGGATTCTGAATTTAGCTTGATGTAAAACAAGATCTTCATTGACAAGTTTTGCATAAACCTATCACTTAACTTTTCTCAGGTATTAAACACTTCTTCTGAAGCTGATCTGAGTATGAAGTAGGGCATTTTAGTAACATTTCCATAACATTTTGTGTAATAGCTCAGTAAGTATACTAGCAACTTGCCTCTTGTCCAGTCTTTCATAAATAATGCATGTTTTGTATCAAAGCCAATGTTTTAAATCTACAACAGACATAGAAGTCACAAACAAATGTTCATGTGGGAAAACAAAAATGCAGGATTGATTCTGTTAGTGTGAACCATTTGAATCCTGAATATATTAAACCTTATTTCTGAACAACTTAACAGTTTGAAAGTAAAAGGTTAAAGTAAAAAGTAAGCTGTGGTGTGATGGCAAGTAGACTGAAAGATTTGTGACTAGAAGGAGTAGGACCTTCTACTAACAAATTAGTGAATATTATTGAGAGTTACCATATTGCTCAAATGGCTGTTACAGAAACATGTCTTTTTTTCTGAAATTCTTGGCCAAAACATCTCCATTAGCCTTCTTTGGTTATATTTATCAGTCAACAAATGCACTTGATGTATTTCTACTCTTTCGAGTGAATTCATTAATTCATGCTTGTGCAATGTTTTCAAGAGAGAACTACCTACTGTGAACTACAGTAACCCATGACTGCTCCTGAAAATCTAATCAAAAGTATATTTGGCATAACTAATCTGTAAATGACACTCAATAGTAGTAGAATTTTACACAGTGCAAATTTTGCTTCAGACTTCTGGAAAAGAATGTTCCTACAAATCTAGTATAATTTTGGTTTTACCCTCATCTTAAAAAAAAATCATATTGTCAGGTTATATAGGAGATCAAAATCATACAAAGTTTCCTACTCTCGCTCCCTCACCTACCAGCAAAGGTGGTTTCGCACTTATTACCAGAAGGCTTTTGGCCAATATGTGCAACCCAATAAACACAGATGCAGACTCAGTCCTTTGAACTGAGGCTAAATGCAGCTGCTGTCGGAGCTGGAAGCACAGGCACAGGAACGTTCTAGTATTATATGGCCTGGAGTGCATGTTAAACCAGATAGATAGTGCTAATGGGGAGAAGAGGACTACAGACCCTTTAGCTGCTCTCTGCTTCCTTTCCCCTCCAAATACATACATCCCTGGACGTTGTTGTTCTTGATGATGATGATGATAATAACTAATGTTATCATTACGGAGCTACCATCATGTTCAGGAGAAATAAAATTGCAAATTTGAGTGTCCTGTTCCAATCATACAGTCAATGGCATAAAGTATAGGCAGATGTTCACGTTACTGCAAACAAGCTAAGATATACACTGGCAATGCCTCAGCTGCGCGTTCATCACTGTGTGGGTTTTCTTACTCTGCAGTGAATGTGAAGGACCTTCATCACTTAGCATGTTACTCTGTTGGTCTTACTCAATGTCCTGGTCTGTATCATARGATAAAGCATGCATGCTGCTGTTTGCATAGTTTACATCATGTTTTCAGGTCTGTGTCTTTAAAAAGTGACCATGATGTTCCACCATAGTACCCACAGCTGCCTTGCCAGCACTGGGCTGGTTAGCCACCGAGCTGCAGCTGTTTGGGTTAGCAAGCTTCCAGGCAGCAGCAGCAATCTGCTTCTGAGTTGGGAGGGTGTTCCTCATAGCCTCCTCCAGTGTTGGGTGATTGGGTTACACGGTTCACCTGTAAGTTCTGGAGATGCTGTTAACTCTTTTAAGGTCTCAGGACAGTGGAGTTGCACTTCTCTGAGGTTATGACCCTGCACCAAAGTTGGGAATTAGCATGGACAAAAATCTCACAACCTGCACCAGATGTCTTCAGTCTGTCACATCACCGACAAACCCACATGACTGCATTGTCAAAACCTGCCTTCAGAGATCGTGTATCATTGCTGACGTCCTCTTCAGGGTCCTGTATGTCTGATTTAAATCCTTGCGAGTTAACAGGGTAGCTAAATGCAGGAACAGATCAGCTTCCTATTCTGGATCCACGTGGGGCAGCAGGGAGAAGACAGAGGTGTGATGAGCCTGCAGAGTGTGTCAGCAAACACTGGTGGACTAAGAGCCTTCTGCCCTGGTTTCAGCAAGAGCAGATGAGCTCTCTCACAACGCCTAGCATGCACTAGCTTAGTGCTAGTGAGCGTGGGTGTTTTCTCCAGAAATGACAGACACTAGCTGCTGTGCAGTTCAGTTAGGGAAGATGCTTGTTAGCCTGTCCTGGTAAACTCTGCAAAGAGGAGGTTCCCTCAGTCACATCTTTTTCAGAGAMGTGTGGAAGGGAGTAATTCTGTGTAGGAAGAAGCCAGGAGCTCAGCTGGAAAAAAAATCTCTTCCTGACCCCTTTCCTTTTTTCACTGTGGGATCTTGCAAAAGGTCTTCAGTGAAGTTGGTAAATTATTTTTGATCTGTGGCATTTGGCTTATAGTCTGCACTGGGGGCATGTGGCCTGCAGGGTCACAAACAAAATGCCACATCTCTTCAAGGAGAGTTTTGGCCATTGAATCAGACCACATTTTGTTCAGCTCCTTTTAGGTGACACCACGGACTGGAAAAACTTCCGTATGAAATACTCCATCGACCCCATTGTCGTAGCATTTCCTGCAAACAATGTGGTGATCTGGGGTAGGGATTGTTTCCCCTAAGCTGGTTGTGGACTTTGTGTGTCTCACCGCTCTAATGCTTTGTCTTCACCCTTCTTGTTTCACATTCTGGCATCTGTGACACTCCTTAGCATTGACTGCTTTCTGCTTTTCATCTTGCTCACACCTTCAGCTGTTGAATGGAGCTGGAGAAAATCCAGACTTCTCTCCAGGGCCTAATTCTTCAAATCAAATCCATCTTTGCAGGTTTGGTTTTGGCTTTTATTTTTGGCTAATGAGGATAGTGATACCAGGCTTGCTAACCGTGACACTTGTTATCTTTGCAAAATTTCTTCTACCTTTCTTCCACTCTTTTCCAAGATCTTTCTTTTGTTTTCAGTCTCCTGTTGTGCAGATGCGTTTTGCTGCATTTTTAACTGTTATTCATCCTTCACTGTCTGATCTCTTGTCCTGTTTATGGCCTATGCCACAGAATTTGTCCTTTTTATTTTACTGGGTTGTTCTGGTCCCATATCCAAAATTACTGTGTGAATAAAGTGGTCATAAACCAGCTACAGTTGCCTAAGAAATTCTTCTAATAAAGTCTTCAGCAGACAGAGCCACCGTAACGATCTTGGTAACAGTCTGTCCCTTGCAAGGGATCCTGGCACAAAGACCTTTGTCAGGAAGGGGTTCCTGCGTCCCAGCTGCTCAAACAGTTGAGAGACTCCCCAGACACCTTCTTGGTTTTGTGGCCAGCTCAGTTCAAATGTGAAGATGAACCTGGCCATGTGTCCTGTGGCAGTTTTTCTTCTCCATGGACAGCAAATGTTTTTACACTTTTCTTTTTTTTCAGAGTCTTGCCCTTTACAAAATTTAAACTTTATTTTGTATGGGCATCTGAATCTTTTCTGCCCTGTCTTTATCTTCCTCACACAGTGGGATGACGAGCTCTTCCATTCTCCAAGAATCTGTCATAGACTGAACAATCATTGCCTAATCTTCCTTCCTTCCTTTTGAGGTTAGAGGCTTCACAGTTTTCAATTTTTCTTCCATGCCATTTCCTCTTGGAGATCCCCTTGAGCAAGACTTTCTTTCAAAGCATGTTGCTGAAGATGTGATTGCATCTCCTTTACAGTTCTTCCTTAAATAAATTTCCTTTCTCCTTTATTCATATCCTTCTCAATCTTTCAGCTGCTACCATCTGTCATGGGCTGCTTATGTCCACCTTTTCCTTAGCTGGACAATCTTCTCTTTTTTTGTAGATCCCATCTTACATTTCTGACTAGTCTTTCTGAATGTCCTGCACTGGCAAAGTTTTCTCTGTGTGGCTATGTTCCCTCTCTTTTCCTCCCTTCACACACATTCCTCTGGTATAACTCACTCCAGATTTTCCTTAGGCTACTTTATAGGCTGCTGGCACTTGAGTATTCCTTTCTTTTCTATCATTCACATGATATCTTTTTATTTTTAGTTATTTTTCACAAAACATCTGGCTTCCCTAAAATCTGCATGCTACAATGTCCTTAGGCGATTAGCTGTTGTAGCACCACTATCCACAATACATTTATATTGTGAATATCCTGCATTTGAAGTAAAATGTTTGAATGATTTGCAAAGGCTTTGATTTTTAAACTTGTAAGAATCAAGCTGTGGTCCATTGTCTACCACTGCCATTATCAGGATGGTATTTCTGGCAAATACCTTGACTATGACATCGAATATATGCTCATCAGCTGTGTCATATATTTCTGGATAGAAGAAATCGTAATTTGGAGACAGCATGTAACTCTTTTCCACATGCAATCACAGAACGGATGGCATGTCTGCAGATTGTGTGGTCCAAGCCCCTGCTCAAAGCAGGGTCAGTTAGAGCAGGTTGCCCAGGACCCCTGGCGTACACCCCCAGTGACCAGCCTCCGGATGGGGTTTGTGCCTCCCATCACAGCCCTCTGAGCCCAGGTTGTGACCAAGGGACAAATCTGCATCCATCAGTGCAAATATTTTTTTTTAGTACCTTAGTACAACGTTGGATTCTGGTCTTTGTGCTAACTTATTCAAATCACACTTAGTAGTAGCAAAATTTTATCCATTTGCTATTCATCTACTTCTTGTAAATTTGTTGGTTTTTTTTTTTTTCCCCCATAATTTCTATTATTTTGTTTAGTGTTGTTTTCTTCTGTCCTCATGGGCCTGTCTAACTATCATGAGTGCTCTGCTAATGATGCCTAGGGATCAGGGTCATTTTGCTGGACACAGGTAGCTGGTACCCCAGAGTGTCTTGACTGGCATGTGAGACATCCACGTACACTGATGGATAAAGCACGGGGCCTACAGGAGACCCATGCCCTGCTGGAGCAGTAGATGGGGTCAGACAGGACTCTCTAGGGCATCTTGAGGGCAGTAAATGACTTATTTGGGCAACTGAATTGAGTCCCAATTACTGAGCCCATGTTTTTCAACCCTTCCCACTAGCTGAAATGACTACAAACATATTTTTTCCCAAAATAACTGTTTTTTCCCCACTCTAAAAAGTGAGTATTACTAGTCTATATTCAGCACGCCTAGATTTTCTTTGCAAAGTCTGGACCGTAACTGCACATACCACATCAACCTGTCTGAAGTTTTTGCAGAAAATAATTTTAGTCTTGCAAACATAGCAGCTGTGTGGAGCTGGGTGCTCCTGATCCAAGCTTGTTTCCAGGCTGCAGGCAAGCCTTTATCCTGCTTCTGGCAAAACAGTCATCTTGCCTTTTGAAGCCTCTCCCTTAGCTTTCACTTTTGCTCTAGCTGTGTATGCTGTGTATCAATCTGTGGTTTGCTAATTTAAACTGCCGTTTGTTTATCTCCTTTCTCCTCCAGAATTTGCTCTTGGTCTTTTGCCAGGCTGCAGAACACACATGGCTATTTTGTGGGGGGGGAAGAAAATATCCAAGTTTAAGTCAGGAGGTTTTTCTTTGTCTTGATTCTCCCCTTCCTATGGCTACAGATGCCATAGATCTTCTGAGGCCACTGAACCAAGAAGTAGCTAGTCTGTTATAAGTGCCCTGAAAGTGTTCGCCTCTTGTATGTTTCTATATATATGTTATAGAAATATTTTCTGTACATATATTATATATTAATGTTTTTGTTTTTTATATATATATATATATAAAAAAAATGTTTTTGTCCCAAGTTCAGTCTTTTAGGACTGCACTATATTAGAGGGTGTGTCATGTCAAGATCTCCCCTCCCTACATCTATCCTTTCTCCTTGCTATCTGCCGTCTGAGAGGAGCTGGACCCTTCTGGCCTGGCCTGCCCACCTCTCACACTGGGGAATGGGTGGGAGGTGACGGCCAACTTCCAGCCTGACCGAGGAAAGGCATTAAAGCCCCTGCTAGCCTGGTGTCACAGCTGAGCCTGTGATGGGGGGGGGCAAAAGCAAAAGCAAAAGCAAACCAGCAAAGCGTGGTAAGCTGTGGTGGCCTCTGGTCCCCACTTCTTTGTATTGCAGGTATCAGTCCCGGAGCAGAGCCCTGCCTGGGAGGGACAGAAAGGATCATAGGGGATGTTACAGCAGCGTTTTGCTGTGAAACATCTTTGCCAAGGAAATACAGCGTTTATGGGCTAAGAAGAGCGGCTTCAATAGGAATCAGTTAATGTAAGCCTGAAGCTAAAGCTGGGCTTTCAATATAAATCAACTGGTCTAGAAGCTTTTAGCACATTTGTGTCAGAAGGGCTCATGTAGCCAAAAAGGGAAAAAAAAGAAATGCTTGCATGACCGGCTTCCCCTTCTGTAAATAGAAGAGGTCACTACTCGTATAATTAGAACTGAATACAGGATATATGTTGGCATATGCAAAGCAATATGTCTAAGGGGAATAATATATATTTAGTCTAAATCTCTGCTTGTGAGAGAGAGGTTTAGGTCACAGACTTCACAAGGTTTTCTTGTCTGGAGTGAGTGGTAACAGAATGGTAGGACTGAAGGATTTCTTTACCACCAGTAGCCAAATATTCTTGTGTCCAAAACAGGTGTTGCCCAGTGTTTCTGTGAATAAAGGAAGACTTTCCTGATCTTTCTCACTGGAAAAGGCACTAYGTAAAGCCCTCAATTTTCCCTTCAAGCCCCTGTAACTGCAGAAGGAGGGAGGAGAGGGGCCGAGAACCAGTCCCCCCCGCCGTCACAGGCTCAGCTGTGACATTGTTTTGAACAGAAATTACGCCCGATTCATTTCTACTGGTGGCAGCAGACTTTTTGCTGCTCTGAGCTGTTTTAGTGAGTTATAGTTTGGGGGCCGGCGCATCCAACCTCCAGCTGTGCTGCCCTTCTCCTGCCATGAAAGCTATGATGAGCTGCTGAGGATGAAACGCTGGTCTTCTGTGCTATTGCAGATTTTTAAGTGGAAGGATGTGAGCTGTTCTGCCTGAGATGTTGAGGCGATCTTCCACTACAAATTGTACAAATTGTACAGCTTTACTACCTGGTAGCTGACAAAGTATGAGTGGTTGTTACCAGGGCTGTACAATCGGTCCCTGTGTTGTAAAGACAGTACCAGGAATTTGAGACCTTTTCTTATTACGAGGACCCTAGACCAACAGTCATCTTAGGAAAAAACGGCAGTGCCAACTGTGAAGGCTGAGGAAAGCCATCCCAGGGAGTTCCTCATGGCAGCTGGCTCACCAGGCTGGTGCCACCCTGGCCAGCGCGGCGGCTTGCCCGCCGTCCCGCTGAAGCCCCGCGTGGGGAGAGGAGCCCAACTGAAGCAGCTGTCTTGATGAAAAGAAGACGCGGGGCTGTATATATCTTTGCTCATAAGATGACAAGCAGAGCCTGGAACATTTCAATTTCTCTTTATGTATACAGGGCATGGGCGTGAGCCGGGGACAAAATGGTCTTTATAAGGCAACGATTCTCGGGCGGCTGCAGCAGTGCTAGCGAGGATGATCTGTGCTGCGTTGCTGCGCAGCCGCAGGCGGGTGGAGAAGCCTCACGCTCCCCCGCACTCATTTCCCCCCCTTTAGGTAAAATAGGGTAGGGGGGCTGGGTGAGGTGACCATAGTGGGAGCTTGCACATAAGCGCTGAAGCAAGGTCAGGCTGTTCGAGGTGAGGGGGAGCTCAGGCTCCTGCCGGTCAGCGTCCTGGTGGCTGCTGTGCGGAAGGTGCCAAGGCTGGATCGTAGCTGAGGGGGAAAGAGGGAAAAGTACTTTGCAACCTAAATTCTTGGCAGCAGCAGAGACTGAATGAAATGGTATTGGTGTTGCTATGGTGGTGGTCTCCGAGCTGCAGAGAAGCCGGGATCCCCACTGCATTTGGAGTTAAATTTTTCCTACGTGACTGCCTTGCTGTCTTCTGCCCTTAGCCTGTGCTGTGGCGACTTATGTAGGGGGGCAGTATAGGGCACTGTTGGAGCCATTTTTGTCACTGATAGATTTGGTTTGGTCTCAGCAACCAGAAGCTACAGTCTTTTCTCAAATATATTTGGTGCCAGTCATCCTAAAAGTTTGCTGTCCTAATGCGGGAGCATGCTCTGCATGCATCCATGCTCTGGAGCAGCCCCCCTCCTCTTGCAAGTCCTGAGGGCTCCTTTCCGAGATACAGAGAGTCCAGAGCTACAAACCACCTGGTTGCTTCCCAGAAAATAATGGATGCCTTAAAAAGAAACCCACCTTACACCAAAGCAGTGACTTTTTACTGAACTTCAGGCTGGACTGAAGTCTACAAAAGACATAAAAATGTTATAGAGAGAATTTTCTTTATTTTGTGAGGTGCTATACAGTACACATAAAAAAAAAAAAAACTATTCAGCAGTGGGAATCATGTATATGCGATTTACTTCTTATGTTTCAGCTCTTTGAAGCAATGTAATATAGCTACAGCTAAATCTGCAGTTGTATGTCTTCCTCATGTTGAGAGGCCGAATACATTGTAAGAGATTTCTGCCAGGCATGTTTCATGTGCTAAAGGTGGCATATGAAACCTAGAAGGAGCCTGGAAGCTGCAGCATGCAACAGAACTGCTTGACTCCAGACAGTATGGTTATGTGGGTAGGGAAGATGTTAGAGCTGGTGCTCACTGTCCTTCGTACAGTCACGGACTCTCCGTTTGAAATACTCACCGTCATTCAGTAATAGTTGAGTAAAATAGATACTGTAGAGATTAAGTGGCTGGATTTATTCAATGTGTGGTCTTCACCCTTGGTAAAGGTTGTGAAAGCTTCTTGTTGCAAAGTGTCTGTGCATGGGAGTAAAACACCAAGATCGGTGACCTAACTGCTCTCCAGGTGAGAAAATTAAACTCTTGACTTGGGAAACAGCTCAGATTTAGAAACATTAGATCTATACAGGTTCCTGGAGGAGTGAAAGTGTGAAACAGAGTTGTCTTTTGTCACCGGAGATTGTAAAGGTGCTGAAAATGGCTAGAGAAAGTTCAGCTCCTGTGAGAGTGGGTCTGGAATGTTTCATTACTGGGAGGGTTTGATTCTGAATTTACTCAGCCTGGCTTTACTATTAACTCCAGGAGGGTTAATACTGGTCTACTCCCACATACATGACAGCAGAAGCAAAAATTTTTGCAACTCCTGAGACTAACAAGGTGCTTTTGAACAGATTGATAGATGTGAATTAATACTGAGGAGCTAAGACTTGTTTGGATGATAGCAATGCTTCCCATTTGTCATCCCTATCTCATTACATGGGAAAGTAATTATCGTTCCCATTTTGCAGGTAAGAAAAGGGAGACAAAGAGATTCAGCGACCTACCAAAGGTGAAGTCGACAATTGTTGAAAGAGCTTGAAATAAGAGCTTATTTCTCATGCCTTCTGAGTCCTTTGCACGTACAAACACTATATTGTATATCAGGACATGGCTCTGCTCTCTTTAAAACTGTGGCTAACCACCCACTAACCACCCTAATGCAGGTCTGATGTGAACTCACCCTTGTATTTCTGTTGAATGACCCAGAACAGTAATGTTAATGCCATCTGGACGAAGACAGATTACACCTGATCAGGAAAAAAAAGTCTTTAGGGACAATACTGCTTCTTCAAACTTCTTTTGAACACACTTGAACTGGCAGAAAGATTTTGCACCACTTCAACACCTTTCGTCAGATGGCTGCGATGCATTTGAGCTGGCAGCAGGAGCCCTCCCGGTGGAATTAGCACCCCACTGCTGGGTGTGACACTCCTGGAAGCAAAGGAGCAATCAAATGCTAAGCCTCTCTGATGGTGACTTCCATCTGTTTTCCTGCCAGCATGCAACATGCAACTCGCCACCATTTCTAGGGAAGCAAAACTGTGTGATCGCCTCTATGTCTGTGCGTCCCTCCCATTAACATCTTTCAGTCAACTGGCAGCTTTGACCACATTTAATACAAGGGCATATGTCTCGATATAAAATTATGTTCCTGCATGTCCAGTATAAATAAGTTACCAGGGAGAGGAGAGAATGGAGTTTAACTGAGCACAAGATCCCTCCCAGTGACTTCTGATCCTGACGGCTGGGTCACACAGCTGAGCTTGGCAGAGAGCACATGGCTGGCAACCATGTGTACCATGAACTATGTTAAGATTTTATGTACACAAGGCAGCCAATCAATAAACAAAAATCCTCAAGATAAAGGACTTCAGTAATTACACTGCAAATGGAACCTGTTGGGGAAGAAGTGAGATAATGAATGTAATCAACAGTGGGTGTTGGGTCCACATTTTTTTTATAATATTTGTTTTTTATAATATTATAATTAGTTTTTTATGAACTGTCTGGCTTTCCACAGATCTTAGGTTTTAAACTGTAATATCCCCCACAGATTTTGAGATAGGAAGGTGCTTAAAGTGTCCAACCGTACATACTTAATTGTAAGCCAAACTAGCTAACCTATTTACTCAGGAAAATAAGTGCTCAGGGACCTCTTTACTGATGAAAATGACGTGTTGTCAACTGCATATGTGTTTCTTCTCCAAGCATAAAGCACTGAATTTTTTTATGTAGAACAAAGACACTCAGACCGTATTTTGAGGGGAAAAAACCTGAAGGTTGAGAGAGATATTTTGGGTTACCTCCTTCACACAGTACACATGCTCCTATTTTCGGGTTTCTCCAGGAATAACGTGATACTGGAGACACCAATCCTCTCACTCTTCAGGTCCTAAGCAGAAAGGAGCGGATAGACTAACATCAAGTGGACATGGCCCATGGCCCTAGTACGTAATTACTGTGTATGTCAGCAGCAACACATATAGCAGAAGTTCCCTGACTTTTTCCCAAAGGAGAAAGAGTATCAGGTCAGACTTTATACTAACACTCCTTCAGTCTTGAGCTGGGGCTCTGCAACCTCTCTACAGCTTTGAGAATGTAGCTTTCCTTCTTGCTAGTTGGCRTTAGACTTGCAGCTCAGTTCAATACACAATATACAAGGTTCAGAGCTCCAAATGCTGATGATATTTCAATGGGGAGGGCTACTATGGCTGGGAAGGAAGGAAGAGAGGGGGGAAGGAGGGAAGAGAGGGAGGAGGAGAGGGACAGAGGAAGGGYGGGAGGAAGACTCGTTTACTGTTATTTAGGTTACAAAGGCAAGAGCTTAGAAGAGGAAATTATTTGGCTGCTTGTGCCCCTGTAATCCTTTCCCCTCCGTGCATTCTTAGGATGGTACTGACATTAATGTCAGAACCATAATTAAAGTAAGTAGCTCACGTGCTCACTGACAGGACAGCACAGAATGAATGAAAAAGAGAACAAAGTTGAAATTGCACAGATCTAGTATTTCCTAACTTCTAAGTGCCTGAATTTGCAATCCAAACAACATTATTTTTAAATAGGTTGGGTTTTACTGAGTCAATGCAGCTTATAAAGCTCTTGGGATCAGAAAAAGGGAGAGAAGTCTCTCAAGTACAGCGCCAGGAAGCTTCACAGCCAAAGCGGTGACAGCTGGAGGTGGGGATTTGAGGCTGCTTTCAGTTTTTAAAAGATTGATGGGTTTGGAGAGTAGGACATCACGTCAGTGGCAGAAGAGAAACGAGCTTTTATCCTACGGTAGGTAGTCTGATGTAGAAAGCAGCATCTGAACATCAATTCTGCCTTGCCATAAGCAAAGCGACCCAACTGCCAAGCTACCATAAGGATTCCTCTTACCAGCTTTCTACCTGGTCCCACAGATTTCAACTGCTGTCTGGCTTCCAAAGGTCAGCCAAGAGCATGTTGACCCAGTGTCCTCCCCAGGTGGCAGTTAAAGCTCTCTTCTGACATGGGGTTCAGTCTGTGGACTACACAGGTACTTCAAAACACAGCCTCTAACTCCTAAACCTCGAAGGACTACTGCATAAGCTCCAGTGGTGGTCTTTCCGGCACCAATCCTCCAAGGAGGCTCTGTGGCCACGATGCCAAATGGATGAAGGGGCATAACTTTTCCCCTGGTTCCATATGTTGTTAGTGAAGGAGGTAAACAACACACTCAAGCAGACTGAGTTGCTGCTGGGGTGCATATAGTCCCTGTGGTATGTTGTCAGAGGAGGGGAGGAAGTCTTTGAACTTGATTACTCTCCAGTGATTGTGTAGAGCATCTAGGCAATATGTCATACAGATTGGATTGCTTCCCAGGGCCAAGTGTGTAAAATTATGATGAAGTGGCATCTATATTCCACCTCTTGTTTTTTTCCTTCCCACAGAACCTTTCTCACAGGATTTGCCAAAAGGAGAAGGCAGTTTCCTTTTCTGTATTTAAAAGACATATGGGCTTCAGTGTGAGGAGAGAAAGAAACTTAGTTAAAACAGCATGTTCTTATTCATCATGTCGTTCCTGAGATTTGATCCCACAATGTGTTTATAAGGGCAGTACTGCTGTCCCATCAAGCACCGATGCATCCAAGTAACTTCAAGGAGAAGGGCAGTCCTGTGGAGCTCAAATGCGTGCTGGAGTTAGGGTCAGCATTTAGGAAACCACGAAGCTCACAGAGACAAAGCAAACAAATTGTGAGAATAGAAGGTTTTTGTGGTGAGGGGCGTCTTATCAATGCAGAGAAATACCTGATGGGAGGGTATAACAAAGACTTAATAACAAAGACATAATAATATGACATACAACATAATAACATGTCATTGACAACTCTGTCTCCAGTAACAGCCAAATCATCATACTCAGAGTCTAGGAACCACAGGTTGAATGCTGAAAGGCACACTGGAAATCCTGCATTAATAAAGTGATATAATACTTCAATTAAATAACTTACAAAGAATCATGGCAAACAACAGGTCAAAGAAATCTTCTGTCCCTATACTGTAGGATTTGATCACTAGTAAGTAACACAGAAAAAGAATCTGTGTACTGATCAAAACACTTGTCATAAAATAGAAGTGGAAATCTGTGCCTTACCACTGTCCTGGGCTTCAGTATTTGTTCCCTGCTTGACCACTCATGAAATACAAGCAGCAAAACCAGACAAAACTGTTTTTAAAAAAGACATTGCTGTGGAATATTGCACTCAAAATATTACATGTGTATTGTCCCAGTGACTTCTCGGGTGCAGCTCAGTGGAAGTTCTGCAGTATTTCAATGTCTGTAGTTTGTGAGGCAGAAAAATCATTAGTTAGGAACCTGGAACCTTTGGGGACGTTTTTAATAATGTACTTTAATATATGTCCTTTTAATGGAGCATAAATGTATAAATAAAATCTGTGTATCCTCTTGTTTTTCACACTGTGTGTTCTCAGGCTGAAGATCCTCTTTCTTGCTATTTTTCAATGAGGTTTAAATTCCTTTCTGTACCTTGTCTCACCCTTGCACCATTCCTTAGATACCAGAGCATCCTGTGAAATCTGATTCTGTTGGTTTCGGTCTTTGACGTGACATGCATGTACTGAATGGACAAGCAGGGCAACTACAAAGGCTGGGAGGGCCAACGATCATGGTGGGGAGACAAGAAGAGGCAGAGCATTGCAGGTTTTTGCTGTTCTTTTATCCACCTTTTTTTTTTTTCATGAGAAGCACCAATACGTTTTAATTTAACGCCTTAACTTTTGCATGATTTAGTTATTTGACATTGGAAGTGGCAAAGGACCCACTTGCTACTCCTAGATAGTTATACAGCAGCATTAATAGTAACATACTTGCTTATAATAGAAAACTTTTCTTTGACAGCAAACATCTTTATGTTGAACTTCATGGTGACTGTTCTGAATACATTTACCTCAGTCTTCCCATTACTCTTGGATGTTAATCTAGCATAATTGTCAGATATTAACCATAATGTTAAGACAGATTACTGAGACAAAGCCCATTAAAATAATCAGTGTTTTATCTTAGAGAAAAGAAACTCCAGCTGCCAGCATTTGTGGGTGGAAGGCTGTCCTCACCGAACACAGTGACACTTAGATCATATCATTAACTTTTATGGACTATTCATGTTTATTTTGTGCTGAAAGGGCCTATTTCTGTTCTGGTATCAGTGCTAATTTGGAAGAACTCCAGTGAAATAAATAGCAATGGCAACGGTAGCATCCGTATGAGGTCAGAGTAACTGCAGGAGGAGGAGGAGCCCGTGGTTAAGGCACTGGCCTGAGATTTGGAAAATCAGAGATCAGTCTCCTACTCCACCACAGATTTCCTGTGTAAATTCAATACACAGCCCGATCCAGAAAAGCAATCAGATGCCTGATGTGCAACCCAGGTGGAATTTGGCTGCCTAGACCCAAGTGACAGCAAACCTGCCTCGTCCTGCAGTACATACCTCTTCTGGGACACTTTTACCTGTAAAGTTTCTTCGGTGCCTAATAACTTCTTGTTTTCCCAGCCCCCCTTGGCTATCTGTGCTGGTCATTTTGTTGCTATTTTATTTCCAGCTTTGGGTTCATGAACTGAGCATCCCTGCCCTTCGAAGGGACCAGTCAGATAGGTGATTATGCCTAATCAGACTGACCGCTCGGAGTCGGCAGCAAGTACATTCACATTAAAATGTATCCTGATACAGGGCTGGTGTTGGTGCCAGTAGTGATTCCTTTTTTATGGCATACCTGTGTCTACAATTAATCTTTTCTCCACAGGGTAGCAGACTATAAACATGAAAGCCTATATGGCACAGGCTTCTGTTTACGTTACTTGGTCGGAATAAATGTCCTGCTTGTTTAAAGCCTTAAGCACCAGATATCCTCACCAGCTTTCATGAATCCTACCAGTACATCTCACGCAGACATCACACAGGCCACTTTCTAACTGGCCTCTATTGGCAGAGAGACAACTCAAGCTACCGGTTTTTTAGGCAGTAAGTCTGATGCAGGATGTATCAGAGGTGCTACATGCAGTACCTCCACGTCTGTGCAGCCAGTGCACGCAGGGGAGACCTGCTCATGTGCAGCAATCTTCTCCAGGGGCAGCTGGTTTTTACAACTCCCTCCAAAGCATCCCGGTGACAATCCTGATGGTACATCTGCACTGCAAACTGCTGAAACCTTTTCACCACAGATCTGTGTGATGGGACTCCAAGGAATATCCCTGTCAGACAACTTCAGCAGTTACAGAGAGATAAAGCCTGGAGGAGAATGTGTTATTTCAAATGCATGCACATGTATTTATTTTCTAATTTGCTAAGGTTTAAGATTATGCAGATATACCGAAGCGGTTTAGCCTGGAGTTAAGGTGGCTATGGAGGGTGTGCAAACATAAAAGGGTGTGTTGTTTTGGCTTCTTTGTTTACAAAAATTATTAAGTTTTTTTTTTTTTCTGAAATACGTGCAGCAGGAAGGATAAAGACTGGCACGTTGCTATATAGAACTTATTTTAAATGGCCATTTGAGAAACTAGTGCCTTCCCCTGACTGCCCTTGCTAAATGCTTGGCCAGGCAACTGAGAGACAGGCATGGATGGAGAACCTCATGGCTGTCACCCACCATTTCTGCAAAGCCCTGCCAGTTAAATGGCACCAGCTTAGGAGCCAGAAGATTGCTCTGAACTGCTATGAGCGCAATAGCAAGGACACACTTTGGAAATATGACTAATGATCTTTAACTGTATTATCAAAATTTGTTTTATTTATTAACTGCAAATGCGCATGCACATTTAAACCCTGTAGAGTAAGACCCATGTCTTTGCACATGGCCTGAAGTTCTCCTAAATAACAAGTAATCCAGGAGCAGACTGGGCATTATATACCATCATACGTAAATGAGTAACCAATTAAATTATCATCCTAAAAGCTTATATTTAGTGGCCAAGCTTTCAGGCTTCATCAATAATTTCAAATTCTGTGGGAGAAGTAACTTCTGCATCCTGACTTCAGCAAAGTTGGGAGGTTCTGAACTCCACCCACTGGTGACCTACATTTTGGCTGCCTAGTCAACCTCCTCGCAAGAACTGCTTACCACAAGATGCCACTAGCAAATTACTGAGCTTGCATCCAACACTCCTAACCACACACAAAACAGCTCAGTTTGGGAGCATCTTGCCAAAATAAGCATATCCTCACCCAGATTGGACTGTCTGTCTGAAGGCAGAGGCAGTTAAATATTTCTCTGGAAGATGTTTTTTCTTGCTGGACGGTAAAAGGTCCTTGTTTCCATGCTGATGTACTTCCAAACTCTGTCAATCCTCTTCATGTAGAAATCCCTGTTCTGCAATACACATTGAAAAGCTTGGCCTTTGGAGCTGGTTTTTTCCTTACCCAGAACTAGGTGGAGTGAAGGCATCTTTGAAGGAACGGGACTTGTGGAAAACCAAGTTCAGCAAGTCTGAATTAAAACAAAACAAAGCCCAGGGCACTCCCTACTTTGGACTTCAGTGTACCCTACTTGCCCCTTGCCTGTGCTGGGCTTTACTCCCACCTTAGGGATTTGTCCACCCCTGAGGAGGCAGCAGGTTTCAGAGTGAAGACGGCCAAAGCAGTTCACTTGGACCTAACACTTCAGCTGTCTGCAGAGGCAGGCTGCCATTGCTTATCTGGCTGCTAAATTCTGCACAGCTCCACGTGACATCTTGCGCTCATTTTGGAATGAACTAGTGTGCAGATTTGCAAATAATTTATATGAACATATACCTCTGCTTGCAGTAAATACATCTTTTCAGAGCCATGGCAGGCAACTGGCTGCCCGAAGTCGTGAAGTTTGGAGAAGCAGAGTGGGAATGGGTTCCAGTCGGGGATGCCGGATATTCTGAGTGAAGGGTGGATGTATGGGGGTGCACGGGCAGGTGCAGCATCTGGCGTTTCTGTGCTTTCTGTTTGCTGCCTAAGGGCTGGGTGAGGAATGGCCAGGATTTGCGGATTGTTTCGAGGGTGCTGGCTGTAGGTGGAGTGGGCGGGTGGAAGTTCTGGTGCCTGGTGGTCTCAGATGGATGGGTGGAGGGACATGCAATTCTGGGGAGAAGATGTAAAATGTGCTGGAGGCTGGGAGAGAGGGGCTGTAGCTGGGTCACTCTGGAGGACAGAGATATGGAGTCAACCTGCAATTATTTTAGGAGAGCAAAAGAGCTGAAGGAAACTTTTCGGGGAAAAGAGAAGACTGGGGTTCCTCTGATGAGAGGAGTCGCACTGATGGAAGGTGAAAAGATTTTCAGGCCCAGCTGTGCTCAGTTCTTCGTGAGGTGCCAGCATCCCTCTCCCTGACGGCTCGGGAGGCAGCAGGGGAGYGGCTGGAGGCACGTGGCTTCCTCCTGTGTTCAGCTCTGCCAAAGACGAGGAAACCCTCAAGATGAGATAAGGCAGGTCTGATAGGGAGCTTATACTTGCGTGTTTTCAAGCTTTTCTTTCCCTCCACAAGATAAACGAAGGAAAGGAAAAAGGAAAAGTGTTGAGGRAAAAAAAAAGTATAGGTTCAAAAATACCACTAAGAATCACCATTTTCATTTTTCGCCATTAAAAATGTTTTTTTCCTGCTTTGAAAGAACCCCAATTGTTTAATTGACCCCAATAAGGAAATGAAACTTCTGTTCTTTATAAAAACCTGATGTGCTGACATTTTCCATCCTGAATTAGAATTAAAACAGCCACAGTGAGGAAACCCAGTGTATTTTATTCATCAAAGAACTGAGACTATTTTGAGGGAGGGGTTGAGGGAGACCATAGTTTCATGTTACATTTTCTTTGTGAGTAGTGCAGCCCCGGATGTGTTTTGTTTTGGGTTTTTTTGGAGGTCTTTTAACCCACTTAAAAGACCAGTTCACTGATCCGGTTTACCAGGCAGCTCTGCACACAGTCAGTGTTGGCACAGCTGCGAGGGCAGCATGATAACACTGCGGGGGTGGGAACAGGCATCTCTGGACAGCCCTATCAGCCAGCTTTGCTGGAGAAGAAAATATAACATGAAACTATAACATCATATGTTTTTCACCCATAAGTAAAATGCAGTCATTTCCAGAATTAAATATGATGGGCGGTTAACAATATTCAATAACGCTGTACAAAAGCAGAGGTTAGGAGGAGAGGAAGAGTCTACCTAATCCTGAAGGAAGAGGCTCGGGTCTATTATCTTGGTATACTGCTATTCACTAGTTTGGGTTGGGGCTGCATATTTTAGCAAATACTCCCACCAGAGTTCAGCTCAAGAAAATAGACCTGTTTGTTCTTTAAGATAATCACTCTCATCAGCTCAGGATGCATGTAAGTCATAGACTTCAGTATCGCATGACACTTTGGGAACTCAGTTTTGAATTGGCCTTAAATCTATAATTGTGCTCATAGGAGAGGTTGGTGTGAAACAATGTTCCTTTATTTACAGTGACTTCACTTCTGTCTAAACTGATCCAAGTCAGGTAGCTGCAATAATTTGTGCTGGTGACTGTTGATATAGTAAGAGACCATGGATTAGTGTTGAATAGCCACATTTTGAATAGCTAGGAGAACAGGTTTCTTGCATGCATCAGTTAATTAAAGGACAAGTTATAAAGGCAACTGAGCGTGAATTACGGTAAGGCTAAGTTCCTGTCGTCTGAGTCACCCGTAGAAGGAGGAATTCAAAGAGTCCTTCTGCGTTGCAGAACTTGCAGTTAGTCAGGGACTGGAGGGCTGCCTGACATGAAATAAGGCAGCTGGGACTTGCCAAGGCGTAAGGACACCCCAGTCACATCTCTTTACCTTGATGTGGCCTCAGAGGCYCCATCTAAGCTGGAGCACCCAGGCGTGCTTTCAGATGCCTGCAACGGGCTGCACGTCTTGGCCATGTCCCGTTGGGCAAGGCACAAGTTCACGGGCTAAATGTGAGCTGCGGTGTGCTTCCGCAAGTACTCAGTCTGGATACCTGAAGAACCAAGACCCATGAATACGCTGTAACATATTTCAGCCACTGTTCAGCTGAAATCGCAGCCAGAATAGGTAATCCTCAGACTGCAGCCTCCAGGGACTGCCCATGGCCTGTGCTAGCTGATGTTCCTGCTGAACAACGGCGTTTCTCAGAGACTCGTGTGTTTCTCTTACAGTACTCCTGCGACTTCAGGGTCGCAGAAACGAGTTCTAGAGAAGCAAAGGACCTGGCTCAAGCAGTTATGTGCAGGTGCTTTAAATGCCACCTGAGTCCCTGAACTTTCAGAGATGGCTTATCAATAGGAAACATCAAGATCGAGGACACGAGGGAATGCAAGTCAGTGGTGATCAGCTGAATGTTCTGTGTTAAAACCTGTTTGTAAAGAGATTTAGAGACACAAACGTACAAAATATTGCCATGATCATGTTCTGAACTTGCCCTCAGAATTAAAAGAAATTACAAAGCATTCTCTGCATATGTATTTGAGTTCTGATATAAATTTAGTTAGAGTTTGCTCCTCTTTTGCTTTCATTTTTAAATGCAAATTCTTACAAAAGAAAAATGACTGACCAATGTTTGCAGAGAAGACAATTCCTAAATTAATAGCTGTGTATTCATCTTGCATGTCTCCCTATGAAATCTGAGGCCTGAAAATAACTGTGAAGAAGTAGATCTATCCTGACAAGAATATTTGCAAAAAGTGTAACAGCACAAATCTACAGTAGAAATCTGATTCTGAGTGTAAAGGCTCAGATAGGAGAATGCTGAAATGCCGTGTGACCTGTTGGTCAATCAAAATATTACCTCTCAGATTTGTAATATTATCAAAAATTTCTCATGAATTGATGACTTGTAGAAATACTCAATGAATTAATTCGTAGGAATGAATTTGTAGAGGAAATATGCAAAATCATACATAATTTTTTTTCCTTGAAGTGTTAATTCTGATAGGTTTACTCTTTATGGAAGACAATCAAAATGGAATTAGTCTTGGGCAAAGAAAAAAAGGAGGAGAGCAACAAATAGCAATCAAAACCTGAAACATTTCAAGCATTCCAAAGATATTTTATTCCTCTAAAAGAGCTGAAAAGAATAGAGGAAGAGCCATGCAAAGTTCCTACTGCCTTTTGGACATTTATTGGTATTTTAAAACTAATCAGAAATTGCAAAGAAGAGGAACTTGAAAATCTAATCTAAGAAAATAAAAATTACTGTACCATCAGTAATGAATTATTCCCCTCAACTCCACTGTAACAGTATACTGGACAGTATATACACAAGTATAAAGAACTATCATTTGCAGTCCAGTGAATACGATAGGGAATTTGTGCATATATATATGTGTGTTTGCATACATATTTGTATATGTGTGTTTGCACACAAATATATATAAGCACATGTGTTTGCAAAAAAGAGAATATGCACAAGTTGGGGTGGAAAAGTTGTTCAAAAGGCAGAAACTGGGAGTGCAAATAAGGCAGAAGAAAACTGTTTTGAGAAACGATAACTTCTGTTTATATTTTGCTTATTACAGTCAAACCAATCCACCCAGAACTAAAGGAAAGCAGTTGCTGGAGGAAAGCTGTTATCTCGAGTAGAAAAAGTAAGACAAACATCACAGTCTTAGTCATACAGGTTAACAAAACACATTGCTGTCCCATTTCTGTAAAATTTCTCCTTCACATAATGTCCCAGGTACAGAGAAACCCAGGGCCACCTTCAGAGGTCTGGAGGACTTGGGAACGGCAAGTGTCTGTGTCCTGGCTCTAATATCCAGAGTCTCCTGGCTCTGGCTGGACGGATGCACTGGTGTGCGCAGAGCAGCCGTGCACAGCCGAGCAACGGGACCTCTTTCAGACTAGAGGTTTGAGTCCAAGTCCTGGTGGCCACACACTAAGGTGGAGCAGCTAAATGGCTGAATCTGTCTTTTCGTCTGGCTTTTAAGCTCAGCCTTGGGAAGGGCTGAATGCATCTGCTTCTAGCTTTACAGCAACTTGCATCCAGAGCTCACAGCACGTCCATAACCAGATCTGTATCCAACCTAGTTCATGCTGGCCTTCCTCTGTCAAGGCTTTTTAAAACACAGTCTGCCAGACATGGCAGCCAATTTGATGTCTGCAGTTTTAATAACAGCTAGACTCTCCCACCGGTGCATGAGCTGCAGGAGGACAGGCTGTCAGTTTCAGACCTCATGTGGTTTTGAAATAGTTTCCTGTGGCGTGTATGATATCACTGCAGAAACCAACTCTCTCAAGCTTCTTCTAAACATCAGTACTGCATGTGATTTCTGTAGGTAATGCATCCTTCCTGCGGTCCCTGAGCCTCTACGTTACTGTAGTTGCATATTAATCTGAAATTTAAACATAGCTGATGCACAGAGATACCCCTAACCAGTTAGGTTGTTCCTAACGCCATTTTCCATCTGTGTATGTATGCTCTTTAGTATGTGCCATCTCTTCTGTTTTGATCTTAATATGTTAACCAGGTGGATGTGGCGTCAGGCATATGGTACGGTTTACCTTTGGCATCTGCTGGCAGAACACGCTTCCTAAGGGTATCTCGGAGGGGGAGTCGCAATGGACATATTGTTCCCCTTGGACACCGTGGCCTCTCCCCACTAAGAGTCATTTTTCCGTTACATCTTTGGCAGAAGGAAAAGCTAAAGCTCAGTGGAGTTGCAGCAATTCATTTTTCACTCAAGATTTACTTTAAAAAGCAGCAAAAAAAGGTAAATAGAAGACAGTTTAGGAGGGCTGAGGGTTTGGATTTTTTTTCTTTTTCTTCATAGTGCTCTTTGATCATGCTATGAGTGAGGTCGATGTAAAGTAAGGCATGAAATGCAGCATCCCATGCAGTGAGTGTGCAGCTTTCTTTGCACCCAACAAATGATAAAGCTTGTCATGTTGTAAGACCTACTCCACTTTATGACCAGTCCAGCAGCTACGTTAAAAATGGCTGTTCCTTCAGGCAAAGCTCAACGCCACCTCTCTCCTCAGCGGACATGGAGCTTTTTCTCTCCAAACAGCCACCCTGAGCCAGGGCTGTTCATAGACCTGCCTGTCCTTGCCCAGAGCCCAACAGGAGGAAAAGGAAGCTCCCTCACCCCACATACCCGCTGGCAGCTGCTGTTATCTCCCCATTTTCTGTCCCCAAGCCACACTGCAGCATTCCTCACTTCCTCCCTGCCCACGCAGGCAGCCCAGGTTACGCAGCAGCCGACTCTGTGCTCCTTGGACAAGCTCTTGCTTGGAGCTGTGAAGGCCATGGAAGAGGGCTGGGGCACAGCATCGCTCCTTAGCTGGTCCATAGCCAGGTGTGCACACAGTGCCAGCAAAACGCCGTGCGGTTGGGTTTGTTTTTAAAAAAAAAAGGCCATACAATGAAGAAATGAAACAATTAATGAGTAAGTTCAGTATGATTGCCCTGGAGGTTACTTCACCAGTTATGCCTCACTTCTGAATACTTTTCCGCTTTATGGAGATGAGTGATGTAAACCTGTCTGGGAGAAGTCTAGCATGCCTAAGCTCACACTTCCTTCTGCATTGGGAGGCTTTGCTTTTTGCCATTTCTTAACATTGTGCTTAGGTAAGTTGTGCATTCATAGAACTAGAGACAGCTTTGGTGTTACGGGGTGACCCTGACGACAAACAAGATTTCTCATTTCTTCATTTCTCAACATTTTCTGCTGCTAAAACCAACAAATCATAATTATTAAAAATGCTGAGATGAATTAGTAAGAAAGTCAGAAAGCAATATAGAGGAATGGGTTCGTTACTGGTCACACCATGAGGGTCAGGTATCTTAATCTGTACCTTAAATCCCTCTGTGCAACAGGAAACATTGAACCACAAAGTCATCATTTTTCATATCCCACTTTTTATACTTTGTAGTTCATCGAAAGGTGGTCATACATGGGGATGACTTGGGGGACATTCTGAACTGACCTAAGATCTTCCCTGCTTGCCCGGTTCAACTGGTTTGTCTCTCCAGGAAGCAAGACCTGGCATCTCCTGACCTGTCAGGAAGGCTCCTGGACAGCTGGAATTTTCCTATTCCAACCTCAGAATTTGGCTAGTGACACCCAGTCCAGAAGTTTTAAATATGTTATCACTTGGTATTGTCCTGAGATCCCAGCTCAACTGATGGATGTCATAGACCTGTTTTGGGGATGGATCAGGTTTATTGACTGAAGGAAGCTGTTGGACCCTGGCCGTATTAGTTAAGGAGCTGAAAGAGGCATAGCCAAGGAAACGGGTGTTGCGGTGCAGAACTGTGCTCTATCCTTGGCTCTGTCACAGAAACCTCATACACGCTGCTAAAATCAGACTTTGATGTGGCTACTGGTGGTGTTTCTCTCTTCCAGACTGCCTGCTGGAGAGCTGGCTGCTTCATTTATGAAAATATTGTGGACATCGCTGATTACGCCTCAGCTGTCAGTTGTGAAATGAGAAATTCACAGCAATTCTCTTCTTCCCAGAGAGGCACTGTGAAAAATAAAAGTATTTGTGGTTGTGGTGTGCTTGGATAATAAGATAACACTTCTGCAGGACAGCCTGGGAAGAAATGAATAATTCTGCCTTCAGATCAGGGTTTCAGTAGTGTGTGGTAGGTAAGGGAAGAGGGACTGAAAACTGAGGAGAGACCAAATACACATGGGTTGTACCTCACCCTCCCATTCCCAGTTAGGCAACGATTCCAGCAAAATAGTATGTTCTTGCGTGACTAAAGACTGGACTGTAGTGTAAATGCACTCTCTTATTTCTATCCTCTTAGTCCTGGCTACTATTTGTAAATATTTGGCTTTGCAGCTTCTGATGTTCTTTTAACCATCTCTTTTTTAATGGCAGCTAGTATTAAAACTCTCCAGATGATACACCAAAACAAAACAAACTTCTCATTTCATTAAGGAAACAGCGATGCTATCAGTACTGGTATCCTCAGGAAATAAAATCATGTGGAAATAAAATGAAAAAGGTAGGAAAATGTACTCTCTCTTCCTGGTAGATGTTACTTTATCTCTAACTCTTCTGCAAATGGATTCAATTTCCTTTCACTTAGATATTCCGATTGCCTGCTCCCACTCCCAAGAGATTCGTGCAGCCAGTACGGAGCGGCACAGAGGAGGAGGAAGTGAAATAGGGCGGTATAGTTTACAAGCATTTTATAGTTGTAACTCATTAACAAAGAACTCGGTCTCCAGTGAGTGGAACAACTTTAATGTTCATTTTGCCCTTGACATTTTTCTTACACTGACAAAGGCTTAAGGCGATGCCTACTGTGAATTTCATTGCAGGCCCATTTCTGATTCTTTTTTTCCTTTTTATGAAGCAGGATGTCTAGTTATCCAGTAAGTGGCAGCAAATGGCTTAAAGATTCATCAACAGTAAACTGTTATCCAATGAATCTTTGACCAGTGAATGAACAAAAGTAATGGATTTCTGTACACGACTGCAGTGGGTGAAAGAGAAAGGAGAGCTGTGCACTCTCCACGCTTGCTAACCCTCATAAAGAACTTGCCTTTAAACTCCCAACCAGTAGAACCACCTCAATTCACATGATGCTTTAGCAAAAATGATGCATCTAGTCAGTTTGGAAGAGCTCAAGCTGCCTAAGCCAAAAGCTGATCCGTTTGGCTTTTTGGTGATGTCTTATCCACATGTCTCATGTGGATGGTGAAGAAGCATAAAACTGGGAAAAAAAAAAAAAAAAGCAAAAGCTATCCAAATAACCACCTTATCCCTGTTTTGTTAAATACTTAGGAAAGTAAGTAAATAGGAGAAATGAGGTATTCAGAAAAAGAAACAGTCATAAAGAAATGCATTTCAAGATCATCTGGGGCTTCCTGCTTCTTTCACTTTCTTTTGTAAAAAAAATAAACTGGATTACAAACTAACATTAGCATTTATGAAAGAAAAGGAAATGGAAACAAATATTTGCCCACAAACTGTGGCTAAAATGGCACTTAAGTTTCTAAAGAGGAAATGTGAGAAACAAATATCTAAGAAAGAAGCCACATCTGGTAAAAGTTTTATGAAAAAACCCAAACAATAGTATGTTGAAACAGCAATTAGAAACATTATTCTAAGCATTTTTCTTCTACTTCTAGTACAGACTATTTTTCAAAGTGGAAAGACATATTAGATCCATTGATTTCTGACATGAAGATACTCCAGGGCCGTGGGCTGGATAGTGGTGCAAGCCATTAACAAGCCATTCCAAGGTGTGCTTGAGRTTACTGGCAAATTTCATGGGTAATTCTGGACATTCTCAGGTAAGGTAAGAGTTACCCACTAATAAATGCTGTGCTGGAATAACCTCTTATAGTGAAACACTGAGTGCTGTTTGCCAATAGTTTCATCCTCTTTCCAGGAGGATACGACTGTTTATCTGCCTGAGACATGTAAGTGGCTATCATCTTGCCTGTTTGTGATTTAAAGTAAGGCAGTGGGGCTGGCAGGACATTGTGGGGGCTCTGTTGTCACCATCGTACAGAAGATACTCAGTCCAGCATTGTCCTCCCATTTAATGGAAAGCACCTGGCTAAGATAGACATATGGATGACTATGAACTACAAGTGACCCGAAGAAACTAAAAGGGGAGTTGTGCAATGAAGCTGACTCTATATGAACTGTCTTTCAAAGACATATATTGAGATTACCCTTGAAATAGATGACAGCTAATGGGTCCTGCTAAATCCATCATGATCACTTGAAGCTGCTATGATGGGGCAAGGGATTGGAGCCATCTCGTGTAAGGTGAGCATTACTGTATGCAGCCACAATTTAGTTCTCTGTGGGTCTAGATGCTACAGTGTCTTCAACTTTGAGCTGTTATTGAAGTCCACCTTGAAATGAGGTCAGGTATAGACTAGTTTTCCCTTCCCGACTATGATAGTACAGTTTAGGATGACTACATAATTCTGGGGCTTGGATTTCTGCTCTACTGGCAGGAGCAATTCAAGAGGTTAGTAATGATCTTTAAAGCTCTAGATGAGTAATGAGCTGATTGCTATCAAGATTGTCAGAAGGATCTGAGAAGTACCTAGACATTAAAAAAAACAAAACAAAACAAAAAACCTATGCCCAACGGCAAGGCAGGGGTTTTGTTGTTGTTTTATTTTGTTCTTAATAATTGAATAACTGGAGGCAGAGCCTCTTAAACCCAAGGCTTCGTTTTTCCCGTGGTAAAGTCCCAGACTGCAAATCTGGGGGTGTTGAGGATGTGTGAGAGGTAGTGAAGAAACATGCAACTGGAAGGGACTACCTGTGTCACTGAATCTAACCCCTTCTATCATAGGCAACCCCATCACATGCTCACTCAGAAAGTTTTTCCTCCAAAGGAGGAGTTGATGCAGCTTCCTTGAGTCTCTGCCTTATTGCTGTGCAATGGCACAGGCAGCACTGTCAGGCTGTACAACACTGTCCTACATCAAGTATCCCACTCAGCCCAAAGCAGAGGCCTCCTCTGAACTTTCTGTTCTCCGAATCTCATTTCTAAACTGGTCCCTTTGCATGATGGAGGGCCCTTTGCTGTTTGGGTGTCCTGCTTCCTACTGGGGAATAACGCCAGGTAGAGTGGGAGGTGAAGAGTAGCACCGTTTGCTGGAGGGGATGGCACTCAGTGGTGTGGGCTAAGGGGATGGAGGAGGAGAGACGAGAGCAGTGGAAGAACGAATGAGAAAACAAGGAAAAGGGGTAGAAGATGATAAAGAGATAAAAGAAGATAAAGATATAAAGCCTCACATGGCCAGGCTGTACACATTACAGTTTATGGGTTTCTTTTGCCTGAAGCTGGAGTTTCTGCTGCCATGCCTGAAGAGTTACGGTAGTTCCTCTCTTTATGCGTTCTAGTATGAAATCACACTGCGTGTGTACATGTGAAGAGAGTCATATTCAAGATTTCAGAGGATGCCTAACCAAGGCCTTGCAGTATGGTGTTCACATTCCCCTTTGTCTCCCAGACGTACCTCAGTAGATGCATCCTATGATCATGGTTTGCCTTTTCCATGGTCATTTCACAGAGATGTCTCATAGTCATTCTATAGTTGACTTCTGTGTATGGATCTTGCTCCATTGTTCCCAGCTTCTCAGGTGCCAGGTCACAGTTTTCTGTTTCAAAGTTTTTCAAGCTCTTGGCAATCAACTTCCCTCCCCCAGTTATTGCAATTACTGTCACTACTGAAGTGCGCAAAAGAAGGAAATGTGGATTTTTACTATGGAAAGAAGTTCCTTATTTTTCAGAAAACATGTCTGAAGTGCTGTCATAGTCTCTACCATGGGACTACACTAGACAGTGTACTATTTTCAGTGTGATGTAGACAGAAAGACCTTAAGAAGGGCAGCTGTGCTGATGCCATAAGATGGACACTGAGGCTTCTTGCTCAGGCCATATTACTTGGTTTAAATGTCCTGGTTCTTTCATAACAGCCAGGGCACACTACGCTGTGTTCCCCGCATCAGACAGACTAAGGTATATAATTAACCATATAGAATGATGCATGAGGAAAAAAGACATCAGAGTACCTGTAACCCTTTAGCAGGTATAGGTAACACTAATAAATTTAAAGAGAGTATGTGTTCTGCTGGGACCATGTTCACTCATCCAGAGTGAGGCAAAATCCACTGGAGTGGGGCAAACACGGTAGAGCAGGCTGATAAATCTGGGCTGCTTTTCCCCTTTTGTATCTATCCCATCAGTATCATTGTCTCCGCCAGTAAGCAAGACAATCTATGAAGAGCAGTGAAAACAACTGTACAATTAACAGCCTTCTAATGACTTCTATTAAATCCTGGTTGTCAGTGCACTTTAGTGCCACTCCTACAAATGTGAGAGGTAAACCTCAGAGCAGCTAGAAGCTTGCCCCAATGACTGTGCTGGGATAAGATGGCACTTGACCACATGGCCACTAGCCTGTGGCTGAGGGTAGTCATGGCTTTGTGGCCTCCCGGCAGTGAGGGGGAGCTGGCGCACTGCTGAGGAGCGTCCACGAAGCAGTACCATAACAGAGGTCAATCCCTGCTGCGATTTCCTGGAAGATAAACAGGGTCATATATACTACGTTATTTCCAAAATGCCCCGCTTAGCAGTTTGCTGAATGGGAAAATTTGCAGTGCTTGCCACAGCTCCAGATAGCGGCAGGTGCTTTAGCTCAAACCTGATCATGCTTTAGCCTGCTTCCCTGAAGAAACTGGGATCTCCCAGTTACCGCTGAACCTATCTGACTGCATTTCAAAGAAGGGCTTGCAAAGAGACAACACTCCTTATGAGTTTTCCATGAAGGTCAGCTACTGCTTAGAAGAGAGAGACCCAAAGTCACCTCCTTCCCCAAGAGAAGGGTGGTCATCACCAGCTGCTCAGAGACCCAGCAGGTCATCACAGAGCTGCCGGGGCTGCGGCTGGGCCCTGGGAGACAAGCAGATGTGGGAGGGAGCTGGGGGGAAGGGTGTTGGTATCATGGGAGACTGCTGAGGATGAGAAGTTCAGCTTTCAGGATGCAAATCCACAGGAAAAGCAGGATTCATGAGTTTGCTGCTTACAGGAAACTTTCTGAAGTTGTTCTCACAGAATTTTCTCATCTTCAACAGAGGCTGAGTTTTTGTCAGGAAAAAGTAGTAACAACACTAAAAAGGTTTGGGACTGGAGTGAGTAATGTATCTGTCCCTAGCCATGGCCAAGGCTTTCTATACAGCCCTGAACAAGCCACTTAATTTTTCCATGCCTCAGTTACCTCATTTATAAAACAGGAATAAAGATACCTTTTATCACCAATTACCTTTGGTAGCTATAAATAAAATTTCTTAATCAGTACCAAATACATAGTATCTGAAAAGCTTTTGATTACATCTTTTCCTAAACTTGGTATCAGATTCTGATTTTTGGAAAATAATTTGCCTTTCTGCACAGGTATTCCAAAGAATGACATGTAACATTGCTGTGATTGGCATAATGGCATTTAAGAAGGCAGTGATAAATAAAAACAGTTGCCTGACAGAGGAAGATTAGTCCAGACCATATGATCAAAGCCAAGTCTTCTTTTTTATTCAGAGGAAGATCCACTCCCTACGGAGATGCTGATGATAACACCCTTAACCCAGGGAAGAGAAGAGAGCAACCTTTGATTGCCAGAACCACCCCACCGCTGAGTGTGTCCTCAGGGGAGAAGAGATTTACCTAACAGCTGCTTAAAGCCGATTCAGCCTTTCATGGGCATCACATGCAATTCATGTGTCTCAGGACAAGCCCCGGAGATGAGCTCCCATGGCCACTTCGCTCTTCCTTTCCCCTTTCTCAGCTCAGAGCTTTCTCTGCGATATCATTCCTCACAGAGACTGTAAGTATTTTGCAGTGGCTACGTGTTATATAAGGTATACGCTGGTTTCAGCAAAGGGTCCATCTATCCCTCCACCCTCTCTCCAGTAGTGAACATCACTAGCGACATGCCCTTAAGCTGGCTGGCCTTTTTGGCTTCATATTCATGATACCACGAGTGACTATCAGATTCCAACTCCTCCTTTCTGGATAACACCTGAGGCAATGGCTTTACTATTTTACAATGTGGGATATAGGGAAAATCTCTTCTGTTTTTAACTTTCCCCCAGCTTCCCTACCAGCCTTACCAAGTTCCTCTTTCAGAATTAAAACCTCTGCATTTGGGGGAGCACATGTCAGAGCACTTCTATATTCTGGCAGCTCCTTTTCCTTCCAGCGCTTTGCAGTAACTTGCAAAACCAGGCCCCTCCAACACAAAGTTCAAAAATGACCGACACGGTCAGGGCCAGCGTGAAGAAATGTGCTTCCAAATAAAACCTGCTTGTGTCTGGACAACCCCAGATTCAGACAGTGACCTTTTCTTCCCTGGTTAAGTCCTGTATCCAGAAGGAACCTGTGCACCGTAGGGAAGATAGCAGGGCAAGAGCCAGGAAGGTCTGTAGCTGTGAGGCGACACGGTGGCTGGTTCACAGATGTCCCTTGGGACGGCTGTCG
>JAYKAV010000020.1:192580-244440 GCA_035582835.1 Phoebastria nigripes
GGGGATGCCTTCACTTCCCAGTATGGCCACCCTCTTTATTCACCTTTCAAACTCTTCAGCCAGCATGAGCAGCAGCCTGTGCCCAGCAGGTATGCTCTGTGGAGGATCCCCTGAGCTTTCAGGTTTGGCAGCATTTCTGAAAGGGTTCTGCTTACCTTTCCCCAATAAAGCTTTGCCTCCCTGACTCCAATCCAGAGCCCCTAAGGGCATATGCTCTCCCTGTGCCAGACTTCACCCTTCTCTGCCCGGCAGCTATGCAGGGATCTGCCGCTCCAATCTTAGAGCACTGAAAGAACAAGCTAAGGAGCTCCTTTGCTTTGGGAGAAAGAGATCCTAATGAATATTCCTGCTAACTTAAGGAAAAGTGAATATACATCCTTTGTCTGCCTCAAACCTTGTACCAGGCTCCCTCCCCCCTCTCGCTTTTACCATGAAGCAGGGATTTTGGTGGACTGGAGCACTGCATTTTGTGCAGAGAGAGACCAAATCTGGCCCTTATCCCTGCCTTCTGCCCTGGGTAACTTTAGGACATGCAAACATGGCTTGGATTTTGTGGTTGTGCTCAGGATAAGAACTGAACTGCGGCGTTAAGCTTCTCAATGCTCAAGGAACACTAAGCCCGCTATAACTTGCATGGTGAAATGTTGTTTATGCAGAGGATTAACAGATCCCTCAGATAAATGTGTTTGTTTTGATTGCTTATCTGCCCTGGGGAGGGCAGAGGAACAACCCATGTGCTTTTACATCTAACTGTAACAGGCTTTTCAAAGAAAACTTCAGTAGTGTGTCTGGAGTTAGACTGTAAATCTCCAGTTTCGGTTGAATCCACTTACATTACATGAAATTTTCCTACTAGGCTTGTATTTCTTCCTTGCCCATAATATGATTGTTGGGTTTGGTTTTATTTTCTACTTTTCAGTAAAGCCACACTGAATGTTACCTACTTGTGTGTTCTGGGCCGATAATTTTTGTCACCTTTGGTGATGGGAGAGGAAATAATTCATCCTAGGAATCAGTTCAGGCTTTGCAGCATTATACACGCCGCTGAGTATTACTGCTCTTGTTTCTGGATACAGAGTCAGGCCGCATCTGCCAAAGACACCTGGCTTTCTGAGACTGGCATAGGTAGTCCCTGGCTCTCTGCAAGTGCTTGATTTGCTTGTGTTTGGGGGTAAACCTGCTTTAACATCAGCCTGATTTAACTAGGTTCTTACTCCCCCTTGAATCTTCTGTGTGGTACTACAGTTTCTGAGGATTTATCCCAAGTTATCTGGTGCCAAACAAAGCAGCTGGACTGCAGCACACTGTGAGATATCTTGCCTTCCTCCGGCTGGCAAAGGATCTCCATTTCTTGCTCTCTAACACATTTGCTGCTTTGCCAGTGCATGATCCTGCTCAGCTTCACAGGTCTGAGAAGCAACCAGAGCTCCTCACAATGGCAACAACGCTCATCCATGATAAGTGGGCAACTGTTGGAAGTACCGGGGACCTCCATGTCCCTGTGATGTTCGAGGTCGGAGGGCAATGAGGAGACTGACAGAGCACACGGCTGAAGGCAGCCTTTCGTGTAACACGCAAGTGAGCTGTAAGCCCTGCCCGGGAGCCCCAGGCCTGCACTCACTGGCCAAGGGGTGGAGAGTTTCTGAGGCCGCTGCTTCTGAYGCTGGCCTCTGGCTTATCAGTTCCCTTTATATAGCATGTTTAGTTTTAATCTAAAAACCAGGACCATGGACCTACCCAGTGCCAACAGCTTATAGTTCATTTTGTTTAAAAATGGAACATAAAGGATGTGAATTTATTGAGTATTGGCACTAACTGGTTGTTTTAACCATGGCATGGTATATCTAAAAAGAATTGCATTGTTATTTTAAACACCGGGAGATGTTTAAATGGCTGAAACTTCACGATAGCTCACTCATGACTTGCTTTTTATCTGAAATAGTGCTGTGCGCTTTTGGTGGTGAGCAGCTACAGTAACAGCATCTGCTTTAAAGCTCATCAGGGTCTGATAATGCCTTTTCACAAGGTCTGTGCCCCAAAGCAAGAGGATGTTTTCAAGCTTGTGTCCATGGCCAGTTTTCCACGGGTGAAGGGGGACACAGTAAAAGCTGCTAGTGTAGGAGAGACATGGTTCCCAGGGACTGCCCAGGCTCTCAGGTGCCGAGTGCCAGGAAGCACACAGAGCCGGCGATGCTGGGTGCCAACAATGCTGGGTGCCAGCGATGTCATGTGCTGGCAGTCCGTGGCTGAGCAGTTCTGTCCATATCCAACAGAGGGTGGTGGCACACATATTCCTTAGGCAGCTCCTCCAAGTAACTTATTTAGGGTGAAGAATTCCACTGGCCTATTTTGCTTTAAACGTACCAGAGATATTGGTGGAGAGACCATATGACTGTGCACACTGTAAAGGGATCTGGGTATACGTCCTCCAGCTGAAACAACATGGGGTCCCTTCCTTAATTTGTTACTTGATCCTGTTTTCCTCTCCTCTTTTTAGGAGGAGGTGTGGCCACATAGATAAGATTAAAAAGAAGATAGAAACAGGTGTATGTGTGTGTGTGTGTGTATGTCCATAATATATGCTGTAGCCACTGCAGTAGTTTTCAAGTGTACTCTTTCCTCTATTTACTCAAAACTCTTTTCTCACCATTTGGTAACACCATCCCACCCCACGGGTATGTAAACGCCTTGTTCTCACCCGGGAGGGGCGAAGGAAGGAGGCAACAAATAAATGAGGGAAGGTGGGTGCCCAGCTCCTGCCCATACCTTCCTCCATCTCTCCCTTGCCTCCTGCAAGCCATCAGCTGCCGTGACACAGATGTCTGTGGCCCCAGGTACTCACAGTCTGGGAAGCAGCTATTAGGACACTGTGAATAGAGGCAATATCTTTTTCTCGCAGCCTTCAATACGTGACAGGAAAGGTCCTGGCTACCTTCTGCAGAGGCAGCAGCTTGGGTTGGACTCTAACTGTGACCAGCTATCACTAGCTCTGTCTGCTGCATCTCTCTCCTGGCTGCACCCCTTCCCTTTCTCCTGCAGCTCAAATTAAAACAACCCCATAGCCGTGTGCCCCTACACCTGCACTAGTCTGGCTTCACTAGCAGGGAGCTCAGTGTGGGCGGTGAAGCCCACTGGAGGTGTGCAGTAGACAGTCCAGCAGTAGAGCTCCGATGGGTATGGTTCAGCTCTGGCAGCTTTGTGCCCCTGGCTGAAGCCCATTTCTGTAGGGCTGGGTGTGGGAAATGGGCCTGCCCTTGGCTGCGACACTGCTCCCTTTGAGTGCAGGAGGTGCTCAGAGCCCTGAGGACCTTTAGTAACCTGCAGCTACCAAGATCCTCTCTGACAGCACATGAGGCTTGTCAACAGGACAGCAGTCAGTCATGGCAGGGGGCTTGTGAAGGGGATTTATAAGCTGGACTGCAGGCAGAGGGCTTTGAACCTCTGGGCTGTGACTGCCCAAATGAGGGGGAAAAGGGGCAGAAAGGTGTTGTCACCTTCTTGCCTACTTAGGGATACGAATAGCTGAGCTGTTCTGCAGGTGAGCTGCTTTGGGTGTTAGGCTCTTCTTTGTTTCCAGGAATGCTGCACAGCTCCCTGGGAGAAACCCTCCCACCTCTGAATTTCACAGGGTTTTAAATTCACGGGTCAGACGATAATCAGGAAGACCAGATGTTTGTTTGTCTTCCCCCATTTTCCTCCCCTTAGTAGGTGAGATGAACCAGCCTGGGAGGCTGTAGCTGCTATTACAGCTGCTTTTTTTTTGCTTTTTGTAGTTGATTCAAATGAAGGAGCCGGTTGACTTTTTCATTTGCAGGCTTCCCCCCCTCCAGGCAAAAGGAGAGAAATACAGGAGCTTGGTCTCCTTCCCAGCTTCTAGCTGAGCGTGCTGGTTCCCACCCTCCCGGGGGCTTCTGTTCTGCATGGACCAGACAAGCAAGGGCCAGCAACCTGTCAGCAGAGGTCTAGTGCTGCACCGCAGATGATGTTCACCAGCACCGGACTATATTTCATGTACATTGGTCTACTCTAGACACACTCTGTTACAGTTTGTGCTAATTCTCAATATCTACACCATCTTCAGACCTGGGCACAAGTAACTGAGGCCCATGCTATGCTCAAGAACGTTCAGTTAATTTTTAGATGAATGTATCAAAAAACAGTAATGGACAGGTAGCTTCACTGGAATCACAAAATATGACTGTATACAACAGACTTGCTATATTAATCTGTACAAGTATAAATCTATTCACTGGGGCATAGTGACAGTGCTTCCAATTTACTGTGAGAACCAGCTGTGTGAAGGCCTTGGCCTTGCTGTAGGCATGTGTAAAAGACCACCTAGATATAAGGAGGCACCCAGGTACATGGAGCGGGAAGTAATAAATCATCAGATGCAAATGCTAGACACATCGCTCCCCTGGGTGTTGTTGGCTGTTGAACCTACTGGGTCACAGCTTTGGGATCCAAATCTGCTCCTAATATTATGTTTTTGACTGGTTCTTGGGCATTTTTGAAGAATCCACAACAGCAGATTATCAACTACTCTGTTGCTGATAAACCTCGAGGTATAAATAAATAAATCGAGGTATAAACCTCGATACAGTTTGATTCCCTAGGCCTTATCTACTATAGAAACTTCTGCCTTAGATGTAATATAACTTATCAGTTTAAGCGTATTAGGCAACAGCCCTGGCATAGTAAATGCAGCTGATTGATAACAGCAAAAAAGGCACAAGCATATGCTGATCTTGTTTTAAGAGTTGCAATAACCCGGTGGAATTACCTTTTAAAGGTACAAACTGCATCTATAAAATGACTGCCTGCCCACCCTTTTGAGAGGAGACCAGGCTTTAGATTGCAAACCATTAGGGGCATGAATTGTATCTTCTCTCAGCCCCCAGCACAATAGAGCCCTATCAACGCTGAGGTTAGAAGAGCCTTCAAGCTGATTAGTCACACCACAACTTGGGTTTCTTCCATGTGAGCACTTAATTAGATTGAACTCTGGTAATTTAAGAGATAACAAGATAAGGTTAGCCCAGTTAAGTATATGTGGTGGTTTTATCTTTTATCAGCGGTAGACTTCCCTTGTCTTTTTCTCTGACAAGTGTTTAACTTGCAATTCCCCACAAGGTGTTATCAGCACTCATCTGAAAGAAAAGGAACCGGGAGCTCCCATTCTGCAGGGAGCAGGCAGCCCTGGAGAGGAGGCCCTGCAGAATGGGCAAATCAAAGAGCACTCTGCAGGCCCTCAGAAGGTGACAATGGCCATTGTTGAAAGCTAGGTGGGAGGTTCATTGCCATGTAAATTGTGCCTGCACGCACACACACATCTAGCTAGACCCAGTACTGCACTCCCTACAGATACAAGTAGAGAACATGTAACTACTCCCATACAAAATACACTGATTGTAAAATTATGATTAAGCCTGCTCTGTCTTAAATGATCCTAACTGGTTTCAATGGAAGTGACCTTCCAGGAAAAACTGTACACCTATTCATCCATCCATCCATCCATCCATCCATCTATGTATATATACATGTACATAGCCTCAAGACAGATGTGCCTAACCTGAAGGTGGTCTCTGTACAAGTTTCTCAGTAATTACAGCTGCGGAACTTGTTTGACTTGAAAGGTTTGTTGGTTTCATAATTTCTAACCTCAAACACCCCCAAATAATGAGTCAGACCTCAAAACTGTTATTTAGGCTCTCAAAAACATAAGGAACTTTTGGGCTTATTTGTTGTCATTTCTTTAAGCCTTTGATACCATGTTTCACACTCTTTATAGTGAAGATGAAGACAAAATGATTCAATGATGGAAGCTGAGATTCCCATCTAATCATTATTTCCAGGAGCCAGAGACATAATATAATTGTAAAAAAAAAAAAAAAAAAGGAAAGAAAAAGAAAAAAGAGAGAGGTGTTATAAAATCATAGTCTGGAGACACCAGAGCTGTGTATTTTGTAAAGTACTAGGGATTTCCAAGGTAGGAGCAATTGCACATGCTTGTGTCCAAGTGTGTAGAAGCTTGCAGCTCTGACTCGCGTGGGGGCACAGGAGCTCACTGCTAGGACGCAGGCAGCTGCTCTGCTAAGCCAGGGAAGTGCTGACCCCAGAGTACCTGCTGTTTATGTCTGAACAATCCTGGAAACAGCCACCAAGATTTCCTCCAGAAGCTGGAGATGTGGAGATGCCCCCTGATGAGGGAGCATCTCCTGGTTAGTGACACGCAGTGGGGACCCCATATCTGTTCTTCTGTGCTGGTGTTGAGATGAATGATCCAGCACTCAAGAAATCAGGACAAACTGTAAATGCTCGTGACTAGTGGTTATGATCTAATTGCTTCTACCCGGACCTGCAGGGGAGCTACAGTAGGAAGAACAGCATTTCCATAAGCTCCATTTGCATTTTAAAAGAACTGACTTCAACCTGCTCCATAGTTTCGAAGGCAGGAGGGAGAATAAGGATACAGGGCTCACGCAACGCTGTTCCTGTGTCTAGAACAATAAAGAGGGAATGAATCAGCATAGATGAGAAAAGCTATTCTTGCTTTGTTGTTCTTGTTATATTTATTCTCATTAGTATTACTACTATTAGTATTATCATATATTAATAGTGTTATATTATCATTACCATATATTATATGATAACACATTAACATATTATTACTATTATATTATATTTTATTTAGTTATTTATTCTGTTATTATATTATAATAATATATTATAAGGTATTACTATTATATAATTAGTACCATTATCATTACTATTATTAGGATTAGTATTATGCAGAAAAACTATGTGCCTGAAAAAAATTCCCCTCGTGGGCATGGCCACTTCAGGTCCAAGTACAGTGAGAAATGCATAAGGTATGCAGGGAAAACGTCCTCCCTTATAACATGCACTATCTCATACTAATAATTTGGGGCTTCAAACATGGAGCATAGCCTCCCTTAATCCTGTACAAATAAATACTAAAAAGAAACAGTCTCACCCCAGAAGTGCCTACAACTTGTGTACAAGGCATCCATCCTGCAGAGGGAGGACATTGTTTTGAAAAGCTACCATTTTATTACAAGCACCATATTCAGCTGAATACTTGCATTTTATTTTATTACAGTTTTGGAACTAGTTCAAGTTAGCCTTTCCAGTCTCTCATCGTGCTGTGATTCATGCAGGTCTCCCAGCTCATTTAGAAATTAGTCCTATCTGAGGTCAACCTATCTACAAAATTAGTCATCTGGCAAATGTTGGCACCTCAGCTGTTGTGCATAACCTCCTTCTGCAGATTACTGATACATATGATATATATGTAGCACCTCCAAGCTCATTTCATCATGCTAAAGCTCACTACTTATTTCTACTTCATTCTGTCTTTCTGAGGTTAGAATGTGTAAAAATACATAAATACTGTAATGATTCATTTTTCTCATCTTCATAGTTTCTTAAAGCTCTCATCTTCGTAGGCTTTTTCACATGTGGCAGACTGAGGCCTTTACTCACAAGCTGTCCACTTATCACCAGCTGGTGTGCATGATCTTCAGGTATGCTTCTCCCTTCCCCTTAAAATATAGGCATTGAACTCTCTTTTACATGTTTTTAAAAGGTTTTGATTTTAACCGTCAGCAGATGCAGTGATTGGTCACCTAGTATCCACATTTTGGGAACAACTTCAGCAAATGGCAGTAGCATCGGACAGATTATGTATATAACACTTTGCCACTATCACATTTATCTAACCATAATCACATATCTGTAATTCTGTATTCATTAATTCTTTGGTAACTGAAGCCGTGCTGCCAGATAGCATTCTCATTTTTGGCTACAGAACAGTTTAAAGGGGATCACGAGATCTGTGTTTGGCATTGGCGTATTGTAGTTTAGGAGAAAAAAGGCGATGCTGTAAACTGGTAGTATTGGCCGAAATGAATGCTCCCCCTGCTCGTCTCTTTGTCTGCGCTGAATGGCACCACCGCGGATGCAGCAGCCAGGGGGCATCGAGAAACAGCCACAACCTTTCTGTACATGCAGCAACATCCTACGCTGAGAATAAATATTTGTCGTATCCTACAGGTCCTACTAAGCTGCAGATGAGAAGCAAATGAATCTAGTTTCAGGCAACAAAGAAATTAGTACTACAGCTAGTCATTCCATGTATTTATGTACCACATCCCCATGTAATTTTTATGACAGTTTCCAGCATGTTCCCCTGAAACATGAGAATGGGGGTCAATAAGTATTAAATATTAACATAGGAGCTGGGTACTAATGTCTGACCTTATCACTAGTCTAAAACTGGATATTTAATAAACATCATGAGACAGGGAAATCTCTTCTAATAGCATCATGAATCTTTAAAGTGCGGCTTCCCCCTGCTCCATTTCCTGCAATGAGCTCTCACCACAGCCTCTGCATATATTTGTCTAAAGCCTGAACTTCATGCCAGTTCTCTTTAATCTTTTTAATATTGTTTGTAGCACAGTTTTCAGTGCATTGTCTTCTTTAGGTCCTCCTTGCTGCCTCTTCATTTCTTCTCTTTCTTCTCTTCTTCTTTTTCTCTTTTCCAGTTCTGTCTTTTCTTCTTTTCCTTTTCCTTTTCCCTTTCCTTTTCTTTTTCCTCTTCCTTTTCCTCTTCCTTTTCCTCAGAAGGCCTTACCCATTGTCACCCAGGCTATCTTTTTATTTCCTGGTCCACACTCAAGGAGCAAGCTGATGCAGAGCTTGCTCACTGCTGTGTGCTCTACATGTCCACATTGCTCACTACAGGATGCCTGTAGCTCAGTCCCCTATGGCCACACTAATGAGGGCAACCCAGTCATGGGCTGCCTACCCATACAATGATACTTTTGATATGCAACACCAACACTTTTCTAAAAGAGACTTCATAACTTGTCTGCCAGATGTTGGGCTCAGAATGGCGTTGCAAAAGATCAGGTGAGGGGGAAATTTGTTGGACACCAGCAGCTACATCATCAAGAGAAAACCAGCAGTTTCTGGGCCCTGGAGCATGACTGTCTGCAGCATTACACTGGTAGCATGCTGCAGGCATGATTTGGCCCAGGCCAGTTTGTGCTATCCCAAGTGGTTCCTGCGAGCCGATCAGGAACTGGCACAAATCCCCAGCAGGCATTTTCCCTGTGGCCACCCTGATCTGGATAAGATCAGGATAAGTGATAACAGCATGGAGGTAAGTCATCCTGCACAGCAAGCCTCTGTGTGAAGAGACAGATCTTGGCATGTTTAATTTACTAGTACAGCTGTAACCAGTGTTCCCAACCTAGGATGCCCTTCAAATGGGTATGCACTTAGCTTTTGCAAAAATATTCTTCCCCCGCCCCCGCTCTGAGCTGGGCCTGTGTTAGCTTTTGTCTAAGTAATAGGTTTGTCTCCAAGCAGCATGGACAGGAGATGAGCTTGGGCTCAAATGCCAGCTTGGGACTACTGCAGAGTACAGTGTGGCTCTTTCTATCTTCTCCTTCCTTTGAATGTCCCCTCCCATGTTCCCTTTCTGACCACTTTCTGCATGTTTCATTACCAAGTTAATCTTGAAGTAGAAGATGACAGATGTGGTGAGACATGGTTCTGGTGAAGACTTGGTGTGATAGGCAGTGACAGCACCATTTTTCTGCAAACCTGCATGAATGCCACAGGGTCAGCACATAACATGAGACATCCATGATCAGAAGTGTGTGGTCCCTACTATGTGGAAATGTGGAAGTGCCAACTGCTACTCATAAACTTATGGGGGTGGATCAACTCTTGGAGCTACTGTAATGGAGAGTTATGCAATAAAATGACACGCCTGAGGGACGCGATGCCATGCAGAGGGACCTGGACAAACTGGAGAAGTAGGCCCATGTGAACCTCATGAGGTTCAACAAGGCCAAGTGCAAGGTCTTGCACCTGGGTTGGGGCAACCCCTGGTATCAATATAGGCTGGGGGGATGAAGGGGTTGAGAGCAGCCCTGCCGAGAAAGGCTTGGGGGTTCTGGTGGATGAAAAGCTGGACATGAGCCAGCAATGTGTGCTCGCAGCCCAGAAAACCAGCTGTGTCCTGGGCTGCATCAAAAGAAGTGAGGCAGGTCGAGGGAGGTGATTCTGCCCCTCTGCTCTGGTGAGACCCCGCCTGGAGTACTGTGTCCAGCTCTGGAGCCCTCAGCACAAGAAAGACATGGACCTGTTGGAGCGGGTCCAGAGGAGGGCCACAAAAATGATCAGAGGGATGGAAGGCCTCTCCTATGAGGAAAGGCTGAGAGAGTTGGGGTTATTCAGCCTGGAGAAGAGAAGGCTTTGGGGAGACCTTATTGCAGCCTTTCAGTACTTAAAGGGGGCTTATAAGAAAGATGGGGACAGACTTTTTAGCAGGGCCTGTTGCAAGAGGACAAGGGGGAATGGTTTTAAACTAAAGGAGGGTAGATTCAGACTAGATATAAGGAAGAAATTTTTTTACGCTGAGGGTGGTGAAACACCGGAACAGGTTGCCCAGAGAGGTGGTAGATGCCCCATGCCTGGCAACATTCAAGGTCAGGTTGGAGGGGGCTCTGGGCAACCTGATCTAGTTGAAGATGTCCCTGCTCATTGCAGGGGGTTGGACTAGATGACCTTTAAAGGTCCCTTCCAACCCAAACTATTCTATGATTCTATGCTTCTATGAAATGACAAATGTCATTGCATGAATAAGGTCTGTGACCTCCTCATGAGGTTATTTATGGCGTTGCTTGTATGGAATAGCTTGTTGAAACTATATTTTGATGACTTCTCTCCTGTATAAAACCTTGGACTTCATTGACAAAAACTGGTACTTTCCACCAAAGCCTAGTTAGTCCTGTTGTGGATTTGATAATATTAATGCAGCTTGCCTTGAAAATGCATGAATTCTCATTTCTTCCCCTAATGGCTGACTTTGCTAGCATGGTGACCAATGTGGGATAAGGAGCACCAGCTAACCGTGTCTTATTCTAAAAGAATCTGTTTACCTTCTCTTAACTTGGATGATGAAAGCTTTTGCTAAAGATTTTACTGAAATGTAACTGCTTAGCTATAGGATGACAGTGGAGACTGAAAAGTAAATGCTCAGTGCTAAATGGAAGGCTTGAGGTGAGGATTAGTGTGTGTGACTCATGTCAATAAATCCAGTCCAGTGCATAATATGGGCTCAACCATAAATAGTTTTCCCTTCAGGTTTCCAAGTCATCTTCATAGCCTTGGGTTATTAGGGCACCACATGGGAGCCGAGTTACAGTCTTGCTTGGCCAGTCTCTTTACTGCTTCTCTCAAAAATACCAACTTCTGTAGTTGGGATCATGCAGCTCCCTGCACCACCTCCTTTTCTGAGGCCCTCTGTGTGGCTCCAGGTAGAAACACAATGCAGAAATACAGGGCAAGGGAGAAGATGAGATCCGGTGTGCTCATTCCTGAGGCAGGAGCGTGCACTTGCATTTGTGTTAGCATTTGTGCTGACGTTGGCGCAGTGCCGTGACTTCAGTCGCAATGACCCTGGAGCAGGACTGCACACAGGCCAACATGTCAGCTGGTCACGCACAGTGCAAAAGCCATGTGGGAAGGCAATTGGAGAACCACTAAAATAAACATGACCAGAGGAGGATTATTGCAGCATAAAACCTTTGTGGCTGATTTTAGCAGGGGAAGACCACAACAGTAATCTAGTTACATCCCAGGAAGGAAGCATGTCACGTGCATGCAGATCTTTATGCACAGAGGCAACCGGCTCAGAGTGGGTAATGCATACGTGTAAATAACTCTTTAAAATCTAGGCTACTGCAAGTCCACCTGGCCATCTACCTCAAAAATGCTCAGAAAGCAGTTCTAAAAATACCACAGGTAGTTGCTGT
This sequence comes from Phoebastria nigripes, assembly GCA_035582835.1. Taxonomy (NCBI): domain Eukaryota; kingdom Metazoa; phylum Chordata; class Aves; order Procellariiformes; family Diomedeidae; genus Phoebastria; species Phoebastria nigripes. The sequence goes on from JAYKAV010000020.1 coordinate 204,436, forward strand.
GGGATAAACTGAAGTTAAAACTTCCATTATGTTCTTGTAAATGGACTCAGCATCAGTGAGATGAGCACCAGTCCACTGAAAGAAAGAAAAGTCCCTTCTTTGCTCCTAAGGCTGAATAAAGAAAGACTGGAGACATATTCACACACCCTACTATTCAAAATAGAACTGTACATAAACAGTGGAGTTTGAGTAAGGGAAATGAGATCAGTAGCAGTTGTCAGGTATGAGTCATCCCTTCACAGTTTTTTGGACCATGGGAGTGAGCAGCATGTTCCAAGCAATATGCTTACTGGAGTAAAAAAATCAGTCACCACAACCTATTTACATCAAACAATATTATTGTGGCTACAGCCTCCAGGGAAAAACTGAGCTGAATCCATAATGGAACTTTTGATAGCAAATAGAAGTAAATAGAAAGAGTGGGAGGAAAACTAATTTAATGAATATGGTTTATTTAAATATTTATAGAATAAATCTTGCTCCAGTATGCATTCAGAGTAACTGAAAACAAAATCTGGCTCTCCCCTGTTTAAAATATGAGGTGGGTAATATTTAATTTAAACCAAAAATGCTTATTATTAGATGCTGTAAGGTTGCATTGCAATATCTAATTTCTAGATGGCTGGCTTCTTYAGTGAGATCCAGAATGCAGAGCTAAGCACCCAAGCTTCCTTTGTGGTGTACCAGGAAAGAAGTAGAGGGATGCAGAAAGAAGAAGAAACTGCATACTCATTTGGGTTTTTTTTGTCAGCTGCAATTTATTGTGAACCTGCAGCTTCATTGTTCCTACCCATCACACAGGGCAAACTTTGCTTAATTTAGTCTAAATTTAATCTGTTTCATGCAGTCTTTCGCTTTATCTACATTAGTGTTTTAGTTGAGGAATGTGCTTTTGAAACAGATTGTCCAGTTGTCGCCACTTACTGCATCTGGTGTAGCATGCTTGGAGTCTGTAAACTAGACTTCTTTCAGATTAAGTTAAACCATGACATGTGCTCCAGGAGCACGTCTGATGTGCTCGAACCACAAGTGCGTGTTCAGTCCATTGGACCAGACAAGAGCTCATCTTAAGTAACCCTCCTAAAAGGCAACTAATGTAGATGTCAGGTTTTCAGCATGAACTGTTTCACTCTGCCAATCCACTCCTATTATGCTGCATTACTTGTGATGTAGACAGAGCCCTTTTCTCAGGTCACTGCAGGCTGCTTGGACTGAAATTTTTTTCTGCTTCCCATTTACCATTGGCCTACAGCTAGCTCTCACCTTCACCAGCATTCAACTGCCTTTTCAGAAATCATCAAATGGCTGCACAAAAAAAAAAATAATTCTATCTCTGTAAAGTGCAAATCAAATATTAGCAGATAGCTGACAGGTAGTGAATAACAAGTCTCCTGGCTATGGAAAAGACAGTGAGAATCAGCACTTTATTGATTGGTAAGAAAAACATCTTAAAAAGTTTAATATGTGCCTGCTTCACTTCCCCTTAGCTGCATAATCACTGACACTTTGAACTCTCCCAGCAATCTGTTAATACAGGAGTACATGGTAGAGCAGATTTCTGGCAAATCCCAATTACCTTGCATCAGTACAGTCAGGCCTTTATTAGATACTTGTATACGATCAGCAATATCAACACGCTACATAACCAAATGCCTCTGTTTAGCTCAGAGAATCAGAGTTACATAGGCAACTTGGGTCTCAAAGTGCTCCTATTGCCCAGCTTGGGAGGTTGCTCCTCCTCTCCCTGGCCCAGCTATCATTTTCTGCACAGAGAAATGTGCTCCGTGAGAGGGAGTGGGAATGCCTTTTTACAGAGCACATCCTGTGGGTGTGCGAGGAATGCTCAGAGCAGATGGCGTCCCTTGTGCGGGTATGGGTGTGAAGAACCTGGTTTCTCAAACTCAGTCACTTCAGCATTAGGTAGGTGCCGAGTTGCCCTCCACTGTCAAGGCAGAGCTACACCACGGCATGCTCTGAAGCAGCACTTTAGGTGTTTGTGACAGGATAAAGTAGGAAAGGAAATGGAAGCAACTCCTGAAATTAGGAATTTCCTGGCTTAGGTGGCGCTATGGAGGCAGAGCAGGTTGCAATGAATATAATTTTAGCACCTGAAGTTTCAAAACTGAAGGAACCTCTTTGAACTCACTGCATGTTAAGAACAACGCAGGAGGAAGTACAGAATTACTAGTGTGCAGCAATACATACTTCTGCTTATTTCACAATAATTTTCCACTGTAAACTTTCTCCTGAGTCCTGTTGGATCTGGCCCTTAGTTACCATTCACACAAGTGATTAAAAGTGTATCTTACTACTCTAATAGGGACTATTTCAATCTTTAATCAAATAGCCTTTTATAGACAAAAGGCAGAGACCTCATTAAGAACAGTGGGTAATCTGTGTAGGGCTTCTCCAAGTTAAATGGAAAGAGAAGAACAGCCTCTGAAGGCTGTGATAGCTAAAAAGAGTAGGAGCTTACATAATACATGGCATGAAAGAGTACCAGGAACTAAAACTCGGCCTGATGGAATCAGTTGCAAATGCTGAGGAAAGCAGGTTGGCTGTTGGAAGCATATTAGAGGCTGGAAGCCAGGAAAAATAAGAAAAGTAATGGAGAGAGTTTCCCTGGGACAGATCTCCTGGAGACAGAAAATTTGGGCAAGCAGAACTGAGAGGAAAAACAGTCTTGGAAAGAGTGAGCAACACAACTGAGCACTGTTCGTTTCCAGGTTGTTTTGGGGACATAGGCATGCATGCACTTCCCTGTAAACAAACAGGGCTGAACAACCAAGAATAACCTTACTCGTATAATAATTTTCTCCTCTTGCTAGAAATAAACCCACAGTGCCATTGAATATTGGCTGACTGAAACAAAATAGTCATATAATAGGAGCATGTTGGAAAGCTGGCTCCTGCTGCATCAGCTGTATTGTTGTATCTGACCCCTCATGCCCAGGAATCCAGGTGGAGCAGGGTCCCATAGCAGGCATGTCTGGGAAGTCACCAACCCACCTCTAAGCAGCATCTTAGCTCTGGAACTGGTGGCTTTTGATTGCATATCCAGGTCCAGGTTTGTGTTCGGTGAGCAGGAAGCAGCCAAGCAGCCAAATCTGAGACAGCTGTACTACAGTTACAGGGTCAACTACTGAGCACCCTGCCCATTACTTCTCCCGAAGTCTCCTACCTTGCAAGCCAAGCATGTGTTTCTACAGTGTCATTGATCTGAATGAAGAGCTCAGTTTTAAAGCCTTGGAGCGAAGCCAACAGGGAAACTTTCTGTGATAATGATCCTCCCTGCAGCTCCTTGCAAATGACATACTTCCCTGGGCAGGCAGGATGCTGGAGGTGTAGTCCTTCTAAACATTATGTTCAGCAAACTGTGGGAGATACACAGAATTTCCTGTTGAAAGTTGAGTTTGTTTGGGTTTGTTTGTTTGTTAGGGTGCATGACATTTAACATATTTTACAACAGCCTTTTACAACAGAAGGGTGGGAACAGAAATCTAGCTAATTTAGGAGTAAGCTTGCTGAATTCGTGCAGGGACTTACATGACGTGGTTGCTATGATAGCAGAGGGCTGGACTCAGCCTGTTTATAGCACCCCCATGATCCTCCTGCTGCAGTGCCTTTGAGGCTAAGCTTTCTGACCGTCTACGCAGTCTTGACCTTTAAGATCACTTGAAGGTCACTATTTTTAGGTGCTGCAGTACACCTATTGCTCTTCATGGCACAGGCAGGAAGCTGGGCTCTCACCCAGACATAACCTGGTTACTTCACTAGCAACAGGATACACTAACAATATGGTGGTGGGCCCTGAGCAGGGTTTCCAGTGCACCTCCAGTGCATCGCAGGAGAACCTCACACCGAAGTCATCATGGAAAAGCTGTAAGGTGTGGTCCCCCCTGAAGTTTATGTCAGTCCTGATGAGCAAAAAATTGTCCAGTGAGCAACACACTGCAGCTCATCTGCAACATCTACAGCTCATGCCTCCTCCATGGCTATCAAACACTATATGCCTTTCCTTGCTTAAGAACTCCAGCATTGATAGCTAGGCTCCAAAATGTTGCTTCCCTGACAGATGGCTGCTAGACAGATTTGGGCTGTGTTAGTGCTTGGTATTGACACCAACCAGCTAGTTCCCCTAGGTGACGAGCACCGTGTGCTTACATGGGCTTAACACTGTTTTGTTCCTCTGCATCTACCATACATGCTGAGGCTTGTGCCTGCTCAGCAGTTTCCCCCACTCTTCCTGTTGCCTGCCCGGCACAGGAGGCAGGCCTGACTTGCCCCTTATTTTTGTACAGGCACCAGCACAGCTGTGAACCAGCATTCCCAAGTGCATTGTGCACAGGCAAAGGAAGCCTTGGCAGAAGGGCTCTTTACTTGCCTATAAATCATTTGCTGTGGTATGTGGACCCTAGCTACTCCTGCTGCTCCAGCCCATGTGTTTACCCCATGGCCCTGTCCTCTGTCCCCACCAGCCCCAACCTGTGATGCTGGATGAGTCCCATGACACCCATGTGGAGCTGTGTGGCTCCCAGGCTGGGCACTCCCCAGCTGGGGCTGCGAGCACACATCAGAAAGACAGTTCAGGGCAGACTGTGTTAGGATGACAAGGTCATGTCTCAGGGACAAACAAAGCAGGACACATCAGGGGCCATGACCAGCCAGGCCCCATCCACTCAGCAGTCCCTGCCTCCCACCAGGGGCCATCCTTAGCTACCTCTCAGCCTTAGTCCCTGCAAAACCTCAGTCCCCTGAGCCTTCATTCCTGCACAGTCAGCTTTTGAAAGCAGGTAGCAAGGCTGGTATTGCATCCTTTCAGGTGGGCTTCCAGGGACAGAGGCTGTGGCTTGAACAGTCTGCCAAGCAAGTGGTCAAGGCAGAAAGGGACCAGTTGGGACAGCCCTCATGGAATGTTTTTCTGCTCACTCTGCTGTCCTCATGCCTGCCAAGGCTGCACACTGCCTGCCAGCCTGCTGCCAGCTCCCTGTCACTGCTCGCCCAGCCAGCGTTACTGCCACAGAGCACCCACTCCTTGCTGCATATTCACTCACTCTTGTACGGAGGTGTCTGTAATGCGCTCACACTGTGGTCTCTTTGGCCAAAGCCTTCTGTGCTTAGAAAATAAAAAAACCTCTCTGAGCACCCCTGGGAGCATTTATGCAGAACCGGAGGTGGTGAGGAGGAACTATGCCATACCAAAGCTGTACTGCAAACATACCTGTTCCTGTACATGCCTGTACCACATGCCYGTGAATGCCTGAGATAAGATCTTGTCCCATACGGGAAATCTGGAGCCTTCTGATCTGACAGACTCTGATTTAGGCTGAACCTCTGAGGTGGATGCCCTCTGTAGCTTACATGCAGGTCAACACAAATGCATTCAGGTTTTGGGGTCACTGCACTGGAAGGCTGCTACTCCAGACATCTAACTCCTTGCCAGTATGGGGGAGCTCCCTTTCCCCCTGTATTGCTGTAAGAACTTAGTGGATATTGCCCACGCTTGCATCACTCCATGTGTACGGTATGAATAAGTCAGAGTGGTGGACGAGATGATACTAGAAGGGCCTTGCAGGGCAGTTGCAAAGACTTACAAGAAAAGCGTCATGCCAAAGAGCATGGGATGTGCCCAGGATCTGCAGCGGGTGCATAAGTTCAGTGCTTCTTCGTGCAGCACCCAAAGGGGCACCTCAGGTTTGACCTACCAGAGCACTATAGACATGACTCATGATTCCTCACAACACTATTCATCAGCAAGATGATTCCTTGGGTGCACTTCCATTTGGTGTGCCAAGTTATTGCTCTGCAGAACTATCAAGATCTTGGCACTTAGAAAACATGAAAAAATTAAAGCTTTGTTTAAAAATACAGGCCAAAGCTATACATGCTAGACAGTCACATAGCTCAGGTTTTTTCAGGGGTGGCTGTGCAAATCATATCCTGGGTAATAGCTCTCTTGACAAGCCCCATGCAAATATATTTTAGTTTCAGATTTAGCAAACTGTTACTGACATAATTCAGTCATAATATAACATGCTCTAAAAGAATATCGCTGCCTGTTCACTTTCAGTATAACACTAAATATAACCCTTGTCATTTGACCATGAGTGGGTTATCTTGGGAAAATGCCAGCTGTTTCAAAGAAAATTAAAAGTCATGCCCACATGATATAATACCTTTCAGTGAGATAAATCAGGTTTAACCTGGGAAGTTTTACCTGGGTCTAGTCCAGGGTAGTCCTTCTCAAGACCAGATGTTCATTTTCCCATAGATGTCTCCAAGGCAGCTATTTCCAGACTTTTCTTTCCTGTCAAATATATTCATGTAGTTACAGCCCTAAAAGCCAGACTCCTCTCAGGTGTATGTCAGGTGGGTCAAACTTTTATGGTCAAACCTTGGCATGGTGATTTTAAACTTTGTGCTTTACTCACCTAGACAGTGTAAGTCCATCAGGGAAGAGTGCTTAGTAACAAACTCATGTCTGCTGGAAGTGGGACAGGCTGTTACACTAGTGGCACAACACAGGCCAAGCTTGCTCACCACCTGGAAGGGGAACAAATGAAATGCTTGGAGAAGCAGGGAGGACACACACATTCAAGGATGATGTTCATCTTTCACATAAATGAGCTTTGAGGAAACAGATCTGTTTGAGCATAGCTGACGGAGGTCCCGTTTCCTACAGGGTTCTCTGTGGAGACCCACTGACCCTTCAGATTGTGTCCACAAGGACAACGATAGTGTTCACTGCTCCATAAATGTCTCTGGTATGTACAGCAATAAATCTTCTGTGTATAATATAAATTAAGTCAATTTTTAACACCCTGCTTAATGGTACATTTATGGCAAAAAGAATGACTGTGGCAGAGGATATAAAATGCTACATTTAGTGACAGACTTGCCTGTCAGTTGGAAGTCTCTGGGTAATGAAACTGTCACCTTTGGACTCTCATCCCTCAGGCAAACGGGCAGTTGTATCAAGCTTGCAGACAAGAAGTGGTGACAAGACTGGCTCTTGGCAGGCAAGCCTGGAAGAAGAGTTCTTCCAGCAGCTTCGCGTCTCTGGCTTAGGAATGAGGGGAGGAGGGGAGGGGAAGTTCTGCCCATCCTACCAGAAAGTGGTGACACCATGGCTGTGACACCATTTACTTCAAAAAGGGATAGAAGGCAAAGCCATAGGGACATCTGAGGCAGTGGATGCAACTCCATCACTGTTGGTGATCGTTACATCACAGTTTTACCAGAAAGAGATACGGGCTTTACCTGAAATCCACAAAGTCACAAATTATCATTGGCTGCACTGTAGGAAAATCCCTTCTTGAGCAGTAGCTTGCAACTTGCATATACCATGCAATGAGTAAAGACAGAAAAAGGAACTGTGTGTTGCAGGTAATGCTGAAATTCAATTAATAAGTGATAGATAAGGAGGCTTAAAATGCACTTTCATTGAGAAAGAAAAATCTTGATTCTCAGTTKCATAGTTAGCCAGTATGAGTGACAACAGTGAAGTGAGGAACAGATTGAATATAAATGGAACATAACCAGCAGCAACATTTGAAATTACTTGTAAGAATGGGAACAGTAAGTACAGAAGGTCAAGGTTTTTTCCAGTACTCTCCTGATGATGTATTGCTACCATGTAAAATGGGGTTTAGCCACAAAAACTGTCAAGCGTGTAAAGCACAGGCAAGCCTTCTGCTGGATTGTCGGCTGAAACAAAGGTCTCATTTAGGCAGAAAGAATCTCTGTCAAAACAAATGCCTACAGTTTTAGGCTTTACCTATCTTTCTGGGCATCTTTAATGGCCACGCAATCCCAAACATAGGCCAGGAGTCTGTGCATGACACAAGGAAAACTGCATTCACTAGAAAGGGAAATGAAGCACCAGCTGGGCAAACCTCCTGCCATTCTGAAGGCATGAGGGAGAATATTCCTTCTCCTCCTGTAACTTTAGAGGTAACCCATTGACTAAGTAACCTAGCTAGTAGTCCAGCTACCACGTCACCATCTGGGATGGTGAATGATCCTCACTACTCAAGACACTCACAGGCTAGAATGCTGCTTGTGCTTTGGTATCAGTGGAGAGTGTCATCCTACAGCTTTGAGGGTCATTTAGACCAGCCTGATGGAAATGCTGCTTCCTTCTCTTCTGAGGCTTTACGTAGCTCAGCTCCAGGTATTTCAGCTCTTTTTAGAGGCAAGTGGGAGGAGCCTCATCAGAGGTTACTTAGCACCATTGCTGTCATCTGCACCTCCTGCCTTACTGCCTATGAAACAATCCAACAAAAGCACTGTAGCCTTTGGGGCAAAAAAAGAGGATTGTTCAAGGCCCTCGTGCTGATCCGTGCCACCTTGGCACAGGGAAGCCCTCTCTCCTCCCTGTTCACGCAGTCTTATTTCATACGCAGCTATGACAGTTATGGAAGTATGTCTCAGGAATTCTGGGCAGAAAGCCCCAAGCAAAGAGTTGTTTGGGGGTTGTCCTGCCTGCTCCCCAGGGGAGTGCATAGAGCCCACTTCCAGCTCTGCAGCTCTGGGCAAGCTGTGTAGGAACCTGCTCTGTGGCCACTCTTCCCTCTCCTCACCTGCAGCAGGACCTGAGGGCTCTTGCCTGCATCTCCGAAGGGTAACTCTCACTTGGGAGATATTAACAGAATTAAAAAGTTAAAACAGAGTGGAAGGAAATGCAGGTCAACTAGCACTGTCTTTATCTGCTGTTCAAAAGCAGTTGAATCTGACAGCCCTTAAAACCCAAGAAGCAYGGAAAACACAAGCACTGAATAATAGAATATTTTCAAAAAATTCTGACACATGTTCAATAAATGTCAGCTGCACAATGAAGAGGCACAGTGTTGTGGCTCTTCGAAGAGGCTATTTGTAGCCAGACTTGGAAGTGAAGTAAAATCTAATCATTATTACCCTAGAGAGGGGAGCTATACTGACATACTCCCTTTAACTTGCCACAAGGACTGAAAAATGGAAAGATAACTGAGGACTGACCAGGAAACCCTCCAGACACAGTACAAGTGAAACATATTCTTTGGGCACAGCATTTCAACTGGTATTTATTCTAACTTTTTTTTTTTTTTAAACTGCCAGCAATGAAATGTGCAGCTGGGCTCTGAGAACCAAAGATCAAGAAGAAGCTTGGAACAATAATGTGATGATAAATAGAGTAGAAATGGACAATAAATCTCAATGGATTAACAGCAAGAATAATGCCTGGGACACAGCGATTATCAAATTATGTAGTCATTTGCTGTGAAGCAATTATCTTCCACAGTATTTCCGATTATCGTAGTAAGTGGACAGCTCTATTGATTCAAGATATGTCTATAATGTCGGGAGCTAAAAAAAGTGTTTCCATGCCTTGGGAATGTGAATTCTGTTAATGCATTACTAGCAAATATTGCCACGGAATATGGGACAAAGCAACAAGAAACTGACAAATGCCAGGGTTACTATGACACTGTTACATTGTACAACAATGCTGAGGAATATGCTGACCATGCTGTTTAATTTATTTCCTGTTGTTCCCTTAGCTTTAGTCTTAGACTTGCTATTGTCTTTAGTTGAATGATTTTAAATTGTTCTCTTTCAGGTAGAAATTTTAGAGGGGAATCTCTGCACTTCTGTATTTGTGAAATGTTAACCTGTGCTAAAAAGATGAGTGCCTTCTTGTAAAAAGTTGTTATTAAGCAACTGTTTGCCAAAAGAAAAAAAAAATAATTGAAGAAATGCAAAGCATGATTTACTATCACCCATGAAAAAATTACCAAGTTACCTGATTGTGTGAGAGTATTAGCTAGCAGCTAAAAAAAGAAAAAGGATGCTTTATGGTACCCAGGTTAAGCACAAAGAGATAAATCTTAATGTGCTCACCTGGCTTGCTATTCTTCCCTTCAGTACAATATCTGCCRTAATGAACGGGAAGAATTTGCAGAGAATTTGCAGGCATTCTGCTAAATGCAGTAAGACTTGCCTGAAGTCTGGGTCTACCATTGATATTTTTATCACTGTTATGGTACTGGTGGGGATGTGGACAAATAATATACCCAATAAATGTAGTGAGGCTGGGGAACTTTGTAACTTTTGAGGTTATATTAGGCAAAAAAGTACTTTGGTGCAACTCATTTTGTTTGGAAAACTAGTAGCAGCTATGCTAACGGGAAAACTCTTTGATTAATCCCTTGGTTACATGAAAAGGGACTTGCTAGCCTAGATAAAGTAACAGTATTAGCTCAGCAAACTTTTTAAATGTAGAAGCCAAAGTGAGGCCTGAATAAAAGTGGAGACCCAGGATATCTTCTTGAAGCTGGACCTGTGAGGTAGGACTGGAGACAGTTTAGCCTGAATCTCTTCAAAATTAATCACGGTAGCTGAAGTCATCCAGCGCTGGGTTTCCTCTCCCTCAGCTCAAACACTCTGGCAACCAGGGCGCTGTGGTATCAGGCCAGCCTGAGATCCTGCTTAAGAAGAGTATTTCTAGTGAACAAAGCATGCATAAACCCAGTACTACAGCTTCAAACTGCTTAGCATTTATTCACCATTTATACCGGGTCAGTAAGGGAACAGTGTAGGTCCCTGTACAGTCCCTGGTCCAGTGCTCACTTTACAGGCTTCAGGACTAAGGCTGGGGAACTTTATACTGATGATACAGCAGGGCTCATTGTATAGCGACCTGCAAGCAAAGAGGCAGATTGTAAAGCTTGGGTGTTCATATCCTTTATGAAGCAGGCACGCTGGTGGGCACATAGTATGCCCTTACATAGGAGTTATGTTTCTCGAGGGATGTTACTGTGGTTGTACGTGGGCTCTCAAAAGCCCAGTTTGGACCCAAACAGAAAGTGTGGGATTTGTCCTCTTGTTTTCACCCATATAAAATAAAATACACTGGACATACATTTCAGTCACTGGACCACAGATCAGCAGCTGGAAAAGTCTGAATTAAAACCCAAATTGGCAAGGCTTTCTAATAAAAATGTTATTGTGCCCATCTGCTGCAGCACTTTAGGCACCTGAAAGTCACAAAGTCAAAGCCATTAAAATACTGCACAAACAAACAGAAGATAAAACTTACACGGGCAAATACAGTTAAATCATTGCACCAAGCCAAAAGCCTCTGCAAACACAGACTTCTGAGAGGATTTATCCAGCTTCAGAAAACTGGAAGTGGTGGGGAGGTTCTCATGGCACGTACAGCTCAAATTCAACTACAGCTCTTGTTTCTTGGAAGCCCTGTGGCCTAGCAAGTCAACCTTTAAACTACATCCCACATCAAAAACAGTCTTTTTAAAACCTGAATACACTATGGCTTAACAAGGTATGGACTATAGCTTGCCTTTTCTTTAACCTTCACCTCTGATTTCTGCAGGGAACCCGCTGCTCTGGGTTCGTCCTTCTCAAGGCTTCTCTTTCCACAAGCATCAGCTTTGAAATCCAGCACAGGGAGACGGAAAGGGAAAAGCAGATGATAGAAATGTGCTTGTCAGCATGTAAGAGCTAGAAACTAASAGAGCTACCTGCAACAGGGCATGGTGAAGCTTCAGCTGTGTTGAGACATCACCTACGGGGTGAAACCACATACAACCAAGTTACTGAGAAATCTGGGCAGCAGGCACCATTAAGACTATGTCTCTATTACACCCTGCAGTTTGCTGTAGAGTTGAAGCTCTTTAGAGCTTGGGCACCAAAGGGAACTGATATGATGTCTCAAGTCTAGACCAGATCTACAGACATACAAAGGAAAAGAATTTAAGTTAGTCCTAAAGGTACAGCTGGAAAACCCACTGGCAGAGTTGTCCACATTCCCCCCAGTGCTGGATATCATAAAAGACACCCACCATCTTTCTGTTGCTCGTTCAATCTTAACTGAGGCTCCTTTGTACTTGCCAGGTGTGGTCTTCAGTTGTATCATCTCATAATTGCGCAGGATGTGATCTAATCCAGGGATTAATTAGAGCTGGTGAGGAGGCTGTGGTCTGTTCTCTGAGACCTTTGCTTTAAATATTGCAAAAGTTTACTTTTAGAGCACAGGGACATGGAAGGGAAAGAGCCTCACTTTAACACTGCAGGGAAGGCTAGAGAGCCAGGCTCTGCGTGCTCCTGGGAAATGGGAAATTAAAAAAAAAAATTGTTAACGGGATAGAGTAGCAAGCCTATGCTAAACATGACATATGAAATACGGGTTGATCAGCAGCACTGTGTTGGCATAGCTATGGCTGAAAGTGTAAAACAAGAACAGACCCAAACTGCATATTAATTTAAATACTTGCATCCGCAAAAACTTCAGTGTGGACTTACACAAGGGTAATGAAAGTTATCTTGTAGTATAGTTGAATAGGGAAACTGGTATTAGCTGTACTAATGAAATAGCACTTTTGATAATTTAAGCTGCATCTTTACTAATCCTGCCCAGAGAAGCTAAGGGCTTTTGTTCTCAAAGAAATAATACTGTGGTTTTAAAAAAAAAACGCCCAAGGAAAGGGTGTTGTTAAGAAGAAAAATATTTGGAGTAGATATACTGCTGATGAAAGAGGGGAACAATTCAAACAAGGGAGAAGAGATAGAAAGGAGCAGCGTTCTTCTGACATTCCTTTAGCAACCTCTTCTGATGTGTCCAGACCCTCATTTGGGAAGGTGTTTGTGCTCACTCAGATATCCCTGCTCTTTCATCCTTGTCAGGCTTCAGCACGGTACTTCCCGAATCTCTCAGGCGTGCTCTGCTGGCTCAACTTTGGTGGGATAAATGGGCCACAGTGTCCAAGGTGGAAACATGATCCTGCTGTGGTTGAATGTGTTTATTGGGGATTGAGAATACAGAGAGGAGAGCCTGCTTATTCCTAGGGTGACAACCGTCATTATAAACCTTCAACCTGCTATTAAAAACCCCGTAAACAAAGAAAAGGCAGCTAGAATGGGTAATCTGAAGTATTTACTAGCACTTTCATTTGAACAAAATCTCATGTAATTTCTTCCAAGCCGTGAAGAATATTAAAACCTCCTTTGGCATGGCCTTTAGGGTGGTTAATGATGGGAACGAGCGTTCCTTTGGGCTACATAAGGAGGAAAAGAGTCAAAACCATCTAGGGCTCCACTGCTGTAGCTAATGTGCAATTCTGTTTCCATGAAGAAAAAACAGACCCAGAAGGGACAGACTTTTTAGCTTTGTTTTCACCAGAGGACAGATTTGATCCAAGGGACGGGGGGTTCGGCGAGGAAAGAAAACACCAGGAACAAAAAGAGGTGGGGAAAGAGGCAAGACAGGAGCTCAGCTCTTACATTTCAGATTGTCCTGGAGGACTGGGCCAAAGCCCCTCTTTGACTCGGCCACCTCGGGGCCCCTGGGGTGGCAGGTTTCCTCACATCCCAGAGGAAACCGGTGAGCACAGTAGCCGGCTCCTGCCCCCATTGGGTGGCTTTGCAGCCCACTCACTTGCTACGCTGGGCCTGTCCCACCACCCCAGCCAGGAGCAGGGTGCTGGGGGCACTGGGGCAGCCCCAGCCCTGGGCATCGGGCACCTCCCTCGGGATGGGGACAGGCCGGGACATGGGCCTGGCTCGCTGGGGCCCATGGCTGGGCAGGGCAGGGCTGTGGGGAGCTGGAGGCCGGCCCTGCTGCAGTGTCACTGGGGCAGCGGCTGACGGCCCTGGGGGGCTGACGTGGGGTCCTGGGACCTGGGCAGRTGTGGGGAGCCCAAGGGGGCCTGACAGGGCCAGGCAGGGCTGCGGGTGCCCTCAGGGCCTCAATGCTTTTTTCCCTTCATCTTCTCTGGGTTTTTAAATCCTTTTGCTGTTTTTCTTGCACACTTTTCACTCCTTTTTTCCAGTCCTGATGAGCGTGTGATAGGTTGGCTGGTGGTTCCTCCTTGTCTGACCTGGGCCACGGCAGGGCTGGAAGCAGCGGGTCCTGCCGGCACCTGCTGGGTTTTTCCCCTTTTTTCCTGGGTCCCTGCTCCGGACGCCCCCAAGGCGGTGTGGGGCTAGCCGACCTTCGGTGCGGGCACTGTGCAACCTCCCGGCCCCTCGAAAGCGGGGCATGAGGGTTAGCAGGAGGCAAGACAAAGAAATGGAGGGCAGATGATGGAGGAGGTRTTGACTCATGGAGTTGCAGCAGTAGTGGTGTCGGAGCTGTAGTACTGTGGAAATATAATAGGGGCAATATTTGGGGGAGAGAGGGATTATTCTGAAGCACGAGGTCGCTTATTCTTCCAGTTATTTCAAATGCTGTAATAAAAGCAATTACTTTGTACAAACCTTTGCATACTGTCAGGTCTAAGGTGAAAGAATGAGTCAACAAGAACTGGAGCGAAATCAGTCTGGTGCGTGCACTCCCCCCCTTATATCTACCCATTTAATTTATTTATGCATTTGAACTTGCTACATTTCCCCCTCCTTTCTCTCTGCCGCCCTCTCTCCCAGCAGGGCTCTCCTTCCCCCCTCCTGCCTGGTCCCCTGCGCAGCCGCTCGCTGCCTGCCCCTGCCCGGCCTGGCGGGGCTGGGACGGGGTCCCAGGGCTCCCCAGCCCCACTGCCCCCGCTCCTGGGGCTGGGGGAAAGCTTGGTAGTCGRCTGTGGAAATTTTACATTGCGATAGTTTTCATGGGAAGGGTGGGTTAATTAGCTCACTAAATACTTTCTTATCTCTGGCAGGCAAAATTAGGGAGTCACCTTTACTGGAAGTATTTCAAAGCAAAATAACTTCAGTTCTGTTTTCTCCTTGTTTCTCTTTCACGCAAAGCCCAGCATTTTAAATTGTTTTGAGCTTTGAAGTAGCTTGTGTTACTTTTTGGTATATCTTGCGGTTGATTGTACCAATTCTGCCTTAGCATTTTGGAACACAGAATAATTTCCTTCTTTCCTCCTCTGCTACTACATGTATTATCAGGAGTGCATAATCATCCTTTTGTTTTCTTTTACCTATTTTACAAAACAAAAAGTCTTACGCATGCAACGCAAACAATTTAATTTGAACAATTAAAGAAAAACAACTTAACTGGAACCCAGTGCCATAATTTTAAGACTTTTGACCAGTAAGTGCTTTGGTGAAATGATGGTGTCTGGAGCCAGCGATGATTGGGTTTATTTTTCCAAAAAGGGCTGAGCCCTGCTGAGTCAGTATTGTGCAGGATTGAGCTGAAACTGCTACAAATACTTTCCAAACAAGGCCTGATGAAAAAGCTTAGAATATTGTTCTCTAAAAACGGAAAATACTGTTCCCTATAATGGCAGAGCTACTGAGTTTTTATTGCCTTTGAAAATCATTCAGTACTTAGGAATACATATTGGAAGCGTTATTATCATAGACTCTGCAACACATATTTAAATTGTAAGTTTTCCTTCATTATTTCATGAAACGTGCTTCTTATTTTTATTATTTTGAATAGGTTCCTCTGAATAGGAAAAGTGTAAAGTCATCTTCAAACAGCATTGGTAAATACCTTAGTTTTAAGTTCAAATAAACTATGGCTGAACCCCCAAACCCATTGCTCCCAAAATCAGCACACAAATTTTGAGGGATAAAAGGAGATATTGGGTCTTTATCTGACTATAGAATTTAAAATTTTTAACTCTACTGGCTGAGACTTCCCATTTTCAGGCTTTCTCAAATGTGAAGGAGAATTTTCTTTAAAGTCTTATTGTAAAGCAAAGGTTTAAATTCCTCACAACCAAATAATTCCTGGAAGCTTTATAGAAAACACTAGACATTGGAACTCATTCTATAGAATTTCAAAAATGCAAAACAAATCTCATTGGCTTGTAAGAGTTACTTAAAAGCAAAAAATATCTATATCTACATCTGTTCTTTTGGAAAAAAAAATTGTGGACCTGGAAATATCCCAGCCTTCTCAGACAACACTGATATTCTTCTCATGCAGCTATTGATCTGGGGGTATTTCAAAGACTGGGGGCTTGTGTGGTGGGCTTCATCAGATCCTTTGAAGTTTCTCCCCACTGTGTTTCAGTTATAAATTGTAATTTCTGAGTGTGGTATTGCTAACCTCAGAACATTCATTAGTCTCTGCTCTGCTGTTTTGATACTTTATAGATAAACTTAATCTCAAAATTACGTTAAAAAGTAGTCCTTTATATAAAGATAGCCTTCTGAAGAGCTCTTTTATTTACTTGCTTGTTTGTTTGCTCGGGGGGCAGTCTTTAGCCGGAGTTGCCAAGCCCTCTTCTGTTGTAATTAAACGGTACATTTGGAGCAAAAGGAAAATATGTAGTGGCTTGTTTATTCAGGAGGAAATGTTTGATTTAATTTAACAGATTATATTCTTGAAAAGGAACAGGACCGAAAATAGATCCTGAGCCAAATTCTGCCTTTAGCTACATCTTGCARTCTTAAGCGCTGCCAGAGCCGTGCTAGGGAGCGGGTCCCCGAGAAACCACAGAGGCTGTGGTGGGGTTGTGTTACATCTCTGCAGGACTGGGAGGGGAGATAATAACCTTCCTCTGACAGCTAGAAAAACTGGCCTTTGGTCTGCTTGTCTGCCAGCTCCAACCTCTGCCCGTGCTGATGGGAGAGACTGGGGAATGTACTCTGCACATGTGGCACCCCCTCGGCAGGGAGGCTCCCTGGGCACATCACAAACCAGCTGTGAGTGACTGTGGAGAACAAGGAGAGCGACTGCCTCTGTGGCAACTGAGAGATACCAGCTGAAATCACCAGTCTGATAAAATACACCGTGGCTTTTGCACAGTCACCTTGAACTGAGTGTGGAAAGTTCATGCATCTCTTCTCCAGTGCTGGCTCCCATAGGCGGTTTGAATACTTAATTCTCCTCTTGGAGATACCTATGTGAACCAAGGACCTGAAACAATTGGCTACCAGTTGTCTTGTAATTTTGTCTTAGGATCAAGATTTTGTACAATAAGGGCCCATTTTTGCTTGGTCTTGGGGTACCTCTGCAATGCAGATACATGTAATTGAGCTGGAGCTGCAGTGAGGAGCACACTAGCTTCCTGCTCCCAGGTAACGTAGCGCTATTCTGCAAAACAAACAAGGACTAGTCTTGGAAAGGGCATAAGGTTAGTAAAGGGTAGTAAAATCTTAAAGATTTTAATTGCACTTAGAGTAATTCTTCCCCTCTTTTTAAAGAGACAGACAAAATGTCCTGTATGTATTACAATGAAAACATCCCATCCCTACTTACCTTCCTTCTCAACTCCAGGTCTCAGTGAACACAGAAGCAAGGGAGAGGTGGGGGGTGGGGAAGTGTGCAGACCATTATGGCGAACCTTTTTCTCTCTTCCAAAAAACCCAAACCACAAATAAAGAATTTAAATTACTGGGAGTTATAGCTGCATATTTCAGGAAATTGGGAAATTTCAGTCAATTAGGAAACAAAAAGGAGAAGGGAAGTAAAAGAATTCCCAGTGTTTGTCATCTACTATGCATTGCCATGATTCAGCTTTTCCCCTTTTTGGGTGGAATGAGATGAGGAGAGAGCATTTGATGTTGTTAGGGCTTGGCATCCTAAAAGGGGAAACCAATAGCAGTGGCCAGTACACCAGCRGGTAGTTTTCAGCAGCTCACTGGACACTGTTAGGGAGCAACAGCTACTGTTGAGGATGCTCGTGTTCAAGCTCTGCAATTCTATTATTTTAAAGCTTTGATCTTTTGACCCTCATCTCCATCCCTTCTTTACAGAAAGCAAAACACTGAACAGTAGCCTAAGGAAGCATATAAGAACAGGAAAAATACAGAAATAAAATACATTCCAGGTCTGCAGCCATTTGCAGCTTGGGACCACCTTAGATAGAAGGGGCGATTTGTATTAAACAGCATTTGATGGTTTTTTCTTCCTTTTTGTCCAATTGCTCCTTGAACTTATAGGAACTTTCCACACTCCCAGTGTCCTGTGACAAGGAGCTCCACAGCTTAATGCTGTATGGTGCTAAGAAGTATTTTCCATTATTTTAACTGTTTCGTTTCATGCCTCCTGATTTTTTGTATTATAAGAGAAAGTTGTTCTCTGCTTTCATTTTCTGCATCAACCATGATTTTATCAACCTCTGCCATGAGTCCCCTGCCCCCTTAATTTCTTTTCCCTGAGGAACATATGACCTGGAAAATAGAAGTGTATGAAATCCTTCCAGGTACATTTAACTGAACACGCAGTCACAAAGTGTCTGCTCATAGAAGCAAAAGCAACAGCCTTAGTCTGCGCTACAGAGTCTTCTTTCTTGAAGGAACGTCTTTTGAGTTCTAAAAGCAAGACCTTGACTTTCTTCCAGTCTAGTTAAACCAGCTTTACAAGCATTATAAATCCTCGGCTGGTTCAAAGATTTTGAACAACTACATACCGTTTTGAATCACAAGCAGCAACAAAACCTTTGTGTTGCATTCCTATGACTACTTTAGTGACAATTTTAAACTTTGGAGAAATAAAATGTTACTTTCAAGGCTTTTAGATAAAGGATCTCTTTCAGGAAAGTATTTTTAATATTTGCAGCTAGTGTTTCTCCTCTTTGGATCTTCTTTCTTTAGTATTAATTGTACCATATTTCCCAACAAACCGCAGCTGCCCTCCAGTTTTCGGGGGCTCTATTTTGCAGCTGTGTTTACTATATACAGGAATTTGAAGGTGTTAGGAGGGTCTGATGCTATTATGCAATGACTCTACTGCTCCACCTGCAGGCCTGGGGCTTGTCTTTAAATGCACTTTGTATGGGCCAAAGACTTTTGTGTTTTAGAGGCAAAGGTATGTTGAAACAGAGTGCATGTCCTCACATCAGTGGAACTGAAGACCTGGCAAGAGATTTTATTGCTATTCAGTTTGGGAATAATTTTACATTGGAGAAAGTGAAAACATTTACCTGGCACCTATAAACCACGATATTTGGGTTGACTACAAGTGTTTTCCTACATCCCTTTGCACTCATAGGCTATTCTGGTTACATCTGCAAGTGCCTAGGACGATTCTGGAAAATGTCTTGCAGGTGCGTTGCAAGACAAAACCAGCCCTTGCTGCCCTGCAACAGGACTTTGGCATGAGACCCCAGAGTGAAATCACACTTTATCTCAGACATAGCTGAGAAGCTCAAGGACAGAAAGGAGGACCAGCTGGGAAAGACTAAACAAATCAGCCTGAACACCCACACCTCATTCTACTCAAATGGCCTTGAAATGTGTTTACAGACAAAAGAGCTGTGAATTGTGCTATTTGACTGTGCTGGGAATTACTGTAGGAAATCAGTGTAGGAAGCCCGGGTTAGTTTATTACCTTCACAAATCTTAGGAAGTTATTTTGCTTTCTGTTAAAATATTATTGTGCTAAGAAGCTTTTGGTAGCAGACCCTTTCCTATATAGCATTAAATTTACTGCTGGCCTTATTTTGGTAACAAGCAAAGTACAAGGAAGGAGCACATTGCAAAACAAAGCCACAAACCTCTCTGACTCTGCAAATGCTTGCAAAACAGGACTGATGATCGTACAAGGCATCTGATCATAGCCACAGGGGAGATAAAATGGTATTTCAGATTCAGAGAGGGCTCTAGCAAAGCGCTCTCATTGCTGGTCAGATCTTCCTTTTTGCTAGGTCAGGAGAGATGCCCGTGTTGCCCTTGGCTGAGCACATTGGCAGGAGGCAGCGGCATGATGAGCACTGGCACCACATTGTGCCTGGTTCTGATGGCTGTTTATAAGTGCACTTTCTTTGCTGTTTGTTATGCAGTTCAGAATATGGTGTCTAATAGGCAAGAAACCTTGCAGAGTATAAACACGTAACACCCATTTGCCTGCCTTTGCAAGCAGTTCTCACCCAGATGATCTCTTAGACCTCCCTCGCTTACCCTGCTAATTAGACTTCTATAGCCTCAGAACCAATGCAGCCTCTGCCAAGAATCAATAAAATGCAAAGCAGCAGCAGGCAGCCAGTGTGCAGCCCATTAGATACCAGATGCTCAAGCCAGGGTGCTTTCCTATATCAGCATACCAAGAAACCTGAGAGGAATACCTGAAAAGGACCCCCTACCTCTAGGGTCTTGCATATCTGTGCAGTGTCCTTGGGACATGGCTTTCCAGAATTGGATGTGATGTGATTTTTTAGCATTGTTACCATGGAAACTAAGCAACCTGGAATGAGCCAACTCTTGTTATCCCTCAGACCTATGCTGCTCTAGGCACAAGAGATCCCTGCACAGTCTGAAGAAGAAAAGTGCCCACTGCAGCTGTGAGTCCTCTCTCAAACTTCCATCGTCACAGTGTAAATCACTTTCATCCATTAATTTAAAGCTCTCTGTTTCCACAGTGTACATGTTATTGGTGTTTGCGCATTTACTGCTGTTTGCTCTTTCAGTAGGTGCACTTTAGGGTTACTGAAGTTGCGTTTTGTTTAAGTATAGGAATATTTTTGTGAACACTTTGGGTTTCCCATGCAGGATTCACAAAGCACTTGCAGGACAGCCTTTGTATGGATTATCAACCTGCCTTGGCCTTGTACCCCAGTGTTTAATATTCATGGGGCACCAAAAGCACAGCAGGCCCCACTGATGGTTCATAACACAGCCAAATGTGATGCACCATGGGATGTATGCATCCCATATAATGTGTCCCACATGGTCAGGTTTTCACAAGGACATCAAAACCTCTGAAAAGTCACTGAGCATTCATGTCCCAGCCATAGCAAAGCTCCCTCCTTTGCTTTCCCAGGTGCTGTGCAGGATGCAGTGCACAATTATGCTTTGAAACAGGTATTGCTCTGTTGCCTTAATCTTCCTGTTAATAGCTACCATGTACGGCTTATTTTCCCAGCCACTTTCAGTCTCAGCTTCAGAGAGGAGAGTTAAACAAGTTTTGCTATGTGAGGCAGCAGAAGGCTTCATTGCTTGCTGCAGGAGAGGACGGGGTGCCCCAGCATAAGAGCAGGAAGGCTGATTCTGTTAACATGTATCAGGCAGAAGAAGACGTTAGGGTGCTTTAGGCTCCCACACAATGAGGACTAGCCCATGTGTCGGAGGTTCACATGACCCTGTGCTCATGTAGCTACCATCTGCCTGCTGTGTGTGGTATTCATTCTCCCTTTCCCCCTTGGAGAAAACACCTGACAGATCTTGAGATGCAAGCAATGGCATTTACTGCCCTAACACCATCACAGCACGAAGAGCTGCCATGCCCATAGCCTTCTGCTCACAGTTTGAAAATGTCACAGCCTACCTGAGCAGTTGGGTGGGGAGAGAAGAGCCCTTCAATTTGTCCCAAAGACTGGAGTGCAGTTACGTGTGCCTTGTATCCCACTGAGACTCACCGAGCAATCCTGTGGCACACAGGGCTCAGCACAACACAGAGAGCATTGCCTCACCGAGCACATACATGGTGTAAAATTCCCAATGCATTCCCAGGGAAGCAGTGAGAAGCTCTTCTGTAAAAGGTTATTGTTTGTGGAGGTGTTCCATTTCATGTCAGATATAGTATGAACCTGAAGGAAATAATTTTGAAAGCACATCCACGCAGGCATGTGAGGCAGACTGGAATCTAAATAACATACCTGCCCTTGGGGCGAGCTCTCCCYGCATATGCCTCAGTATCTGACACCTTCACAATATTTTTGTGGGGAGGCATACACATCAGGAAGGATGGTGAGGGAGAATTCCTCTCTCCAGTGCTTTGGGCAAGCATGGTTCTGCATGAGCTCTGCAAAATTTCTGCTGTTAAATTTAAAATAGGAGGAGGGAAAAGAAAGTGAGACAGCCCTGGCAGCTGGTTCCCCTCTACCTTGGCTAATGTTTGCACGGGAGCAGGGAGACGTCAGTGGGGCTCAGAGAATCATTAACTGCCCCTGCCAAGTTTCGTGGCCTCAAGGTCACAGAGCAATGGTGCACTGGAAGACTGCAGGAGTGCAGCAAAACAAGTCTGTTGGTGCTGGGGGGACCAGAGCACCTTGTCCATGAAAGGCAGAGCTCTGCGCACACCTATAAAGCTGCAGCCAGGTTTGCTCCTGGGATTCTTCAACCATGATGCTGACACAGTGCAAGGATGTGAATGTTGTTTCTTTAATTTTTATTTTTATTTTTTATAATTTTAATTTTTATTTTTATTTTTCTCCTTTATTGCAGTTCCAGGGAAAAATTAGCCCTAGATGTCTAATTGTAGTTACCATCTGCCAAATTTCTGACATCCCAATTCTAGTCACCTTGTCTTCAAGGTCTTGTTGTCCTGACTGGACAATGTGCTCCTTGCTCTCTGGTTAGTACCTGTGTTGCTGGGATGATTAAACCCAGCTCTCCCMCACACACACCTGGCAGCTCCCTCACTTGCAGTGCGGTTAATGAAACCTCTTTTCCTGGATGAGAGCAGAAAGTTATCTCCCTTCCTCATGTCCTTGAGCACATGCAGAGCCTTTATCTGAGGTCACTTGTTTCTTGTGGTCCACAAAGTGCAAGCAAGGATTGTCCTCTCAGTGTGGGACTCGTATTTTGCCGCTATTTCTCACTCCCCAGCCCAGGTGAAGATAAAGAGCATTTGGGGAGGAGGAATGCAGATTCCCCCCCACCAAACTGTGTGCCCTCACTAATGAACAGGTAGGTGTCTGCTTCCTCTAAGGACATCCCCTCTCCTACCTCCCTGACTATAAGAGTCAAACTCCACCTATGCCCCCCTGCAGTGCTGGCATCCTATTTCCAGGACAGAGCTATAGCTTCTGTGCTGCTTTGAGCTGTGCCTGGTTCCTGAGTTCCCTGAGCTGGGGATGAGTCACAGCACTGCAGCACAGCTACCCTGCAGTGTCCTGTGCTCAGAGGTTCATCCCTAGGCATCAGCCCAAGGCCACAGCACCTTCCTCCTGTCCCCCATCCTCCCTCTTTCCTTATAATATGACCTGGTGCACGGCATCCCTGCGCACTGACATCCATCCAGCCAGAAAGGTCTCAATCTTAGTATTTACAAACTTAAAGGTCAGTACATCTCACTTGGCATGAGCAGAAAAAACACACCAACCTTGTAGGAAGACTGATGTGTTACTGTGTGTAAGTTTACTTTTGTGCCATGTAAGCACGATCCTGATTTTCAAGGCTTGCTCTCACCTGCTTTTTTATTGCAAGGAAGATGCAGTCGTAAGATGCTGCCAGCATGCAATGCCCTCATATAATGTAATTAACATTTTGACCACTGGATGTTACTGTTGCTCCAAACATCTGCAGGGGAATGCAGGGCAATGCAATCTTATAATTTYTTAACCTAGAACCTAGCTAAATGAGACAGTGACCTGTGGATAGGTGGATCACCTATTTATTGCCTGCCCATCAACTGAAGATGAATAGTTAGAAAGTTCTTATTCAGATATAAGGGAATGTCTGCATCCAGCAACATGCAAGCAAATGATTAAATTAATGATACTGGACTGAGATTTTAGTAATGAAGCAGCAAGTGATTTTTCAAACCATTAGGCTTGGGAATTCTAGCACATTGCCCAAGACAGTCAAATGGTTTTGATGTATTATACTAGTGGTACACGAAGCCCAGAAATAAACCACATTTCTTAGGTACCTTTGTCCACTTACGCTGCACTCCACTCACTAATCCACCTCCCCTAGAACAATTAGTAAGCCTTATGTGTAAACAATCTCTTTTAAAAAATTGTGGTTTTATTATTATTATTCTAATCATATGCAAACATTTTGGAACACTTCCCAGATCTCTAATTATTTTTGCTCTCTACTACATGCCTCCCCCCAGCCTTTCACTATGGATCCCACACATTTTGTGCATGCAGCTTTCATTGATGTATCCTAAAGCAAAGTCTTCCTCTCAGATAAGCACAGTTGTTACAGTTGAGATGTGCCCAGAGCAATTCATCATTTATTGATTGGCACCTCTGTGGAACACTTCCTTTGCGCATACTGTGTTGCAGGAGCTCCCATTTTCATCTCCCCCAAACAAGGAGAAGAGCCTTTTAAATATGCATGATAATTTGCTCACCCATAGGTGGACACCATATGGCTGGACGATGTGTCTGCCTATAGGTGGACACAACCATTAGCACACTGTACTGAAGCTGACAGAAAGTCAGTACGTGGCTGCGCATCAGTTGTCCRCAAAGATGGTTCTCTGGTTTTTGGTGTTTCCTTTTGATTCCTCACATATTGCAGGAAACATCCAGGAACTGTTCCCCCAGCAAGGCAGTGTTTTCTTATAGTATCATTTTATCTGTAGACCCAGTAACTTGTTTATGCATTACCTTATCATTCCACAGTTTCAGTATCTCTTGAAGAACAGGTTTTGCACACTTTTCTGAAATGTCCATGTGATTTCTGAGCCAGTTTGTCATGTCTGAAGATACACCTGTCTTGAAATCAGAGGTAAAACTCTTGCTTGAGATGTGAAAAGTATGAATGCTCACAGACAGTACTCAAATAGGGAACTACTCATGGGGAATTCACCTTGCCTATTTTAGCTGCCTAATGTAAATGATTAATGCTCTAATGTGTCCCATTTAGGTTTAGACATCACCAAGTTCAATGTCTTTGTCATAAGTAGGTCATTCAGGCTCTCCTTTAGTCAGTCAGCAGGAAGAAAGAGACACCTCCAAAGGGGTGAGCCAACTGACCTATGGACAAAACCTAATCCAGAAAGATATGAAACTCCATTTGTGTGTTGAATGGCAAAGGGAAGGCTTCATCACTGTGCATACCAATACAACATGGAGTTATTACAAAAAAAAGAAAAAAACTTTCTCTTTTGACTCAATGTTTTAACTTAAAAAGCGATTGTCCAAAAATTTTCCTTTAATTCTGAACTACTTTCTTCACCTCATCCTAAGAAATTCTTAGAGACTTGATACTGAAAACAGTTTCTTTACCAAATTTTCCCTCTCTCCATTTTGTATGCAGCAGTTTCTGCCCTGTCCCTGGAAAACTGCTAGTGGGCTGATGGGATATTTTAACATAGAATATATGGGAGCTTTTTAAACTGACATGTAAAGGTTTCTTCATATTTGAACCTCCTAATCTAACTCTGCTTGCTTGCTATGGCAGAGCAGTCTACACCTTTTGCTACGCGCTTGCCTGTTGTCATGATTTACACGCTGGATTAACGTGAGGGATAATAAATTAAGAAAGTGTAGCTCCATAGTGCATAATCCTCAGTGCTTTAAATTAAAACTGTCTGCTGTGGGCAGGAGAGTGATTGGAGCAGAACTTTGCCCTGCAGGCACGTTTTTCACCACCCCATCTGTTGCCCCAGATACTAGGGATGGAAATGCCCATTTTGCTCATTTTTCTTTTAGGGGATCATCTTTTTTTTTCCTTTAAAAATGTTTTTCTTATATTTTCTTTCTTGAGACTGTTGCAAATGACATGTGAAATACAACATTCAAACCAGGGCACAGAAGTGGAATGCACGCTACAAGCCAGAGCAGTATAAAATATTCAAAGAATGAATACATGCGTTTTTAGGTCAAGTAAAATGAGGGATCCCTGCAGTCACTTCCTTTCTGTGACTTGAACACATTGTTACTCCTTAGTAATTACTTGCCTGGGACGTCGTCTTCTTTTAGCTCTTTTCAGCCGAAGAGTTGGTGGCCTGGCATTTGGTCCCTGGAATCTTTTCCATATCATCAGCCTCCATCCCGCGCCAATCCTCTTTCCAACAGCTTGAGGAAGCAACCTTAGCCTGTTGTAACCCGGCATAAGACATGCAGGRTACCCAGAGTGGAATAGATCAAGTTTACAGCATCAGATTGCCCCATCCCCCTGAATTTAATCAGACACTGGTTTCTTGATTTCTTTGGAATTCCCCATGAGTTAATCAAAGTGAACTCTTGGCCARATTAGCTCTGAAAGGTTTGGAGAGGAGAGACCAACTGCAGGCCAGAGCAGCATCTACAACAGCTTTATCTACAAGAGCTTTGCTTTCCCCTCTCCCTTTCTCCTCTCTTCAGGACCATTATTTCCTGCTAGGGGCTGGAAAAGCATCTGTTCTGGGAGAAGATGGAAACACGGGACACAAATTATTGTGAATTATTTGCCTTTTATTAAACCCATCTGATCCTCCATTCTGGCATACGCAGGGCCAACACAGTCTCTTTCGAGGGTACCTAATTGTGCAAAATTCCCTCCACACACACTTTTGTCTCTTTTTTCTTCACATATTCTCTCTGTGAGATTGCAGCAGTGACAAGCCTCTTTGCCATACCTGAATCTTGCTCAGAGCGACCAATATATGGCAGTTTGGATGAGAAATGTTCAAACTGCTCATTTCCCACAGCAATTTACCAACTCATGGAATGAAAACTGCTAGATCAATAAATATACATAGTCAGCTTTTCAAGCTTTGCACACAGAAATACAGGTCTAACTCAGTGAATGCTTGAAAGCTGAATGGTTGGACACTCTCGCATTGATCATTTCATGTAACTTTTCAGATACATATTTCTGAAATATTTCTGAGCTGGATTACTTTACAGCTAAAATTTTGCAGTTCCCTCCTACCYCATATAAAAAGCCAGCATGGACCAAATGCCTATCTTGACAGATGTAGGATCCCTGTAGGATCTGAACATGAAATGGCTATGTCCAGGCTTCAGATGCTACCAGCTGGTGCTGGGAAAGAGTTGATTGTGGGCATCTGTTGTTAGATCTTAGCAACATGTGGAATGAGGATGGGGGAAAATGTCCCTAGTTTTCCTGATGTCCCATTCCATCACAAACCATGTCCACTGCTACGTCTAGAAAAGAAGAGCCCTGGGTATTCCATCATGTCAGGTCCAAATGCTCTGACAGTGGTTGCTTCAAACACTCCCTTGCACAGTCTGCTCCATCCACCCCTAGGGCCCAGCCTGCTGTCCCCTGCAGAAGTCCCTGAAGCTCTTCAGGGCACCATGGCTGAAAAACTGCTCACTAGTGGGTTCATAAATGTCTTTCAGAGGCAGATAAGTGATATCAGATTCCTCCTGGCTCAGGAGGGAATTGCTGGCCTCCACAACCGGGCAGGTTGCTCCCTCTTCCCAAGGCAGTCGCTGGGAAGCAGTAGGTGGTGGCTCCTCTGCTAGTGAGGAGTCCTGTGAAACATCAAAATCAACTTCTGGGTCAGGATTTTCCTGTCTGATTCTGCACACTCTCTAATTCCTCCTTTCTTCAGACCTAACTTAGGCTCCATCTCATTTACAACATATGACTGCTCACCTCCAAATTGCTGATATTTAAATAATACGACAAGAACTGAAAAATTAGTATATTTACTACTATAATTGGGCCATTATGTCCCCTCTCTGTCTCTCAATGTGCCTGTTGTCTTCTCCTTTACTGTTTCTTATGACCACACGCATTTATGCCAGCACATAGCATAAAATGAATAAAATGAAAGCAACTGCATTAATCAGAATTTTTCTGCCTCTTTTCACAGGCGCTACCATTTGTATAGACGAATGGGGAAGGAGATCTTGCTCTGTATGCATTTCCATCCAGTGCTGCTGGATCTGGCCCCAGCACTGTTGTGCAGAGCCATTCCTCGGGGTCTCTGTGCAAGGAACTTCAAAGGGGCGAGGGAAGCCATCGGGCTGCCCATCCACTTCAAGCCTACCTGAGATACCTGTTCTCACTCGACATTAAAGCCACATTAACAGCACGGCCCCTCCACACAGTCCAGATAAGGTGGCAGACATGTTTAGTAGTGGGAGCAACAGTAGCAATAACACGTATTTTGTGGKTTTTTTTGCCAAGGACGAACCAGCCCCTCTAAATGAATTACTTAATCTACAAGGATAACCCCCTGGGTTTTCACACTCCCTGCAAAGAAGACTGAGCAGTATGTTAAAAAGCTCTTCCTAAAGAGCTTCCTAAAGCTTATCTAAACCTGTCTTCTCCTAATCCCCCAGTTTTAGTCTTGAAATTAAAATATGCTTTCTTTCTCCTTTTATTGCAAAGTCACTCAGCAATTAGCCTGTGAAGATTCGGGAAAATTTTAATTCACACTAATGAGATACAGTTCTCTTCTGACTGCTATCTGTCCAAGGAGATTAGGAGAAGGTGCAGAAAATGATGTTTCTAAATGGRGTTGGAAAAATCGAACCTCCTTGCCAGGGTGCTGGGCACATCCCCTTCTGGAGCATAGCTGGCTGCGTCCAAGGTCGGCTCCTCTGCTGATAAGGGCTGTTGTGAAGAAACACAGAAGCGAGGGCCTGCTCCTCCTGCCTCGTGGGAGCTGCTTTTTAGCTGAGGCTTTATCCCTGGCCCCTGCCTGTGCTACGCCGCTGCTGTGCCACAGTGATGCCTCCACCCTGGCTCCTGCTGCCACGATTCTGGCCCTGACCCAGCTCCACCGGCTCAGCCTCCTGGCTTGCCCTTGGACATGTCTTGCTGCTGCGGACTTGCTTGGTGACCACCCTCCTGTGTCTGACCCCAGTCACTGCCCTGGACCTGATCCTGCCCCGGACTGGCTGCTCAGCATCCTGGCCCCTTGTCGGTGAGGGCTCTGCCCCGCTGGCCATGCTGCCACGGAGCAACACCGAGGTCCTCACGGCACCCCGACTCACTTTTGGCTTTCCAGRGAAGGATTTAATCCCATTCATTAATATTCCCTCCAATTCAAAACCCAAGTGAGACTGAATTGGCCTTGTGTGGCCACATGATGAAACTGTTTCTGCCCAGCTCATTATTTCCAATAAGTAATAGTASATTTGTCAATATTTATACTGCATCCTCAGTAAAAGTCAGCTTGTTTAAGCTGAAGACAATATAGACTATACTGATTCATGCTGGCTGAAAAATCTGTCCATATCTTCTAAAYACTTCAGTCAAAGTAAAATCCCTGCACCTTTAGAACAAGAAATATCTTGTGTTAATATCTCTGTGTTAATATTTYCCCATTATGTAGATTAGAGACTTGGGGAAATGACATTAGCACTTTCCTTCAATGCCATTTATAGCTTTTTACAGCTTCCTGACATTGATAAAGTGTGTTATGAAAAGCAGAGTCAGCAGGCTGAAGACACTGAGTTATGTTTTTATTACAAGTATTATTCAGCTGTCATGCAATGTCACATGTAAATATCCTCACGAGCTTCAGTGAAGCAGTGTCACATATGCAGATGGTCTCTGTTTCCACTGTTGCCTTCGCAGCAGCTGTAAGGATACCACGCCAGCGGAAAGAGAAGGGAATGGGGSCCCTGAAACTCAAATCCACCCCTCCTGGTTTGTGGGTGACCCTGGGCAAAGGCACAGCACATATGAATTCCCAAGCTGTATGAGAGCGGTGTTACCGTCYGGATGGATATATCAAGTACTAAACAAATATTTAGAGCCACCATTTTCACTCCATTTCTCATGTGAATAAATGCTCTCAGATTGACCTGCTTTATAAAACTCAATTCTGAACTCAGTTGTGATGTATTATGTGGAGATTACTTGAACATCTCCCATTGCAGTGTGTACCTCATGAAAAGCAAAGATACCTCTTTGTATACTGGACTCACCACCAAAACCATGTCTCACGGAGGCACACCCTGACTGGTTCAGGGACTGACTGTGTGTAGCTGTGCAAGCCTGGGACTCGTGCTGCACTCCGTATTTATGCTGCTCCTTGGGTAGATTTTATAACCTGCATTCAATTCCTTGCTCTACAGCTACATTACCGAAAATCCCAAAGTTCAGTACTGTGGAGCTGACCGGGAGTCACGGCAGTGGTGCAGCAAAGCAGGTCCTTCAGCCTGCCATGACACAACAAGGCGATGGGCAGCAGGAGGGACAGCAATAGAGCACCATGATTGACTGGGCCTGTGAAATGTGTTTCCGTGTGAATCTGGCATTGTTTTGCCAGTAGAGATAATAGCAATAAGCTTGTAGGAGTGACCTAAAAATAGTAACTAATGGGTTTGGAAAATGAGTTCCAAGCACAAGGCATCAGATCTGTGGTGAGCAGGTCTTGCAGCTTGATGTGTGAGCCATAGTATTCGGTGTTTTTTCTCCAAGTCCTGCTGTCTCCCAGTTCTTGATTATGTATGGCATTCACTTCAATTTTTCTTCTTCTTTTCTTTATGGAGTAGAGTTAATTAAGCTGTTTCGACTCTAATGTGCACACGATCTAGAYGAGGACAGCACTGTGTCATTAAAACTTCCCAGGAGGCAGAAAGATGAGTCTGAGGACATGATCAGCGTGCTCCCTCAAGCTTCTGGATCAGAAAAGAAAGTGAAAAGAATCAGAACGATATCAAACACCTTTTTTTAGCCATTTTCATGATTTTGGAGATTTTATCCTGTCTTCAACAGTGGCAATAAGAAGGCGGCTATTTAGGGAGAGTGCGTGAGCCTGGCCACTTTGCACTGCTCACTTCTCCAGCACACGCAAGTACATTAAGGCTGTGAAAGGGTACATTCTTGCCAATTCCTTTTAGTATTTATAGTCCTGTTGTCTGTGAAGAAGAAAAGACAAGGTAAATAAAGAAAAGCCATGTAAGAAGCCTTGCAAGAAAGGAAAACTGTTGGAGCTTTGTCTTTTTTTCTCCCTGACCAGAGCCACCTCAGGGTCCCTTCCTCCAGCTGCTGGTCTCATGGGTTGTTTCTGCTCTCTGGTCTGCTGGCCTCTCCTTTCCTCCTGCTCTGCCCTGGGTGAGGGATCCATATGGTTTGCAGGCTGGGAGGCTGCAAGCAATGCATAATGAGCAGGGAATTCACTGTCAGCGGACCAGGCTACTGAACTACAGCCCCTGTAAACATTCACTGCACAGGTGCTCTGGGGCTAAGCCCATAAACATCACATGGAAGGTACCACCATTTTCCCCAGCTTTGATAAATGTGCATGTGTACCTTCCAAAGGGTGCCCGATGACTGCGAGACAGCGTAATTGCAGAGTGAGTTGGCAGTTGCTACAGAAACGGGTCGCTGGAAGAGCCAAGCGATTAGGCAAGTAAAAACCAAGGAAATAATCCATGTGTAAACCGACTTCCTGAACATCCACACCTCCTCTTATTGTATACACTTCTGTGCAAATAGATGGAGCGTGTAAATAAGTGGAGTATTTATCATCAGCCAGTTTGAGATGTTCTTTTTTTAATTTTTTTTGGGGGGAGTGTACATCCTCTTTAAAAATGAACGAAATGACCACTTARAGACAGAGGAAGCTTTGCTAAAAGGTCTGCCTTCCCCTGGCCTTATTTATTATTTAGTTCTTCAGCCAACATATTTAATACTGCAAGGCACYTGGAGACTCTAGTTTGAAAGAAATATGCTGCACAAAATCAAGCTTCCTCACAGGAGCAGGAAACATCTTCAAAAGTTAATTGCTTTTTCACAATTAAACAAACCTCTTTATTACTGCTCTGTTCAATAAGGAAAAAGAATATGCAGCACATCTTTAATTTCTTCAAGATGCATGTTATATGGGTAGCCTGATTCCCCTCTCATTTTCTGCTTTGATAGCAGTGAATACTTCACACCAATGAGTTGACTCTGACTGTATCTTGGTACACACAAGAAGAGAATTAGGCGTGTTATCTGTGATATTTTCTCTTAATTCTGAAATTGGCTGGGACACATAGCCACATACTGATTTACTTCATAAACCCTAAGGATAAAGCACAGAAAAGCTGCAAAAGAAACTATGGACTTTGTCCTAGGCTGTTTTAAGTYGACAGCAGTAGATCATACATTAAGTTGAAAGCACACTGGAGACACCATTGTGTACTGTCTTCACAAGAGGAATAAAAATCCAGAGTTCAGTGTTCAGAGGGAACAGCTGCAAATATTAGTTCTTCACCCAGGTAAGCAGGTACTGGCTCCAGGCTGAGCAACAAAGCCATCTGCATGCCTCTTTCCTTCACAGCAAACCAAAACATTGCTCATAAAGCTACCTTGWTTAAATGATTATCACGGATGTGTTGGGAGGTGAATTGCAGGACATGCTGCCTTGTGGCTTTTGAACTCACACACTGTTTTATACCCTCAAACTATGGCACCTTGGGATCTCTGTGTGTGTAGGGGGGCTGTCATGCATTGACTTCTCCCGGTTGTGTGGAAGGGGGTACCTACAAATCCTTTCAGCGGAAGAAGAAAGAACAGGCAACCGGCTGTCTTCTGAGATCTCCTTACTGGTGCTGAGGATATTATTATTTATTGTGTTTTGCATGCTTCCAGGGCTTTACAGAACAGATTAAAAGTTTGCCCTTGGTAGCAGTCCCTTACCGCAGTGCAAAGCGAGTGGCATTAAGCGTAACATGTCACTGCTCTGAGCCAGGAGCCCAACGTACCCACCTGGTAGAGGTTTAAAAGGACAAGGCTGTGACCGAAGTTCTGGCTTGCATTGCGGGGTCCTGCCCCTGGAAACCTGACCAAGATCCCACAGCTGCCCTCTTTGACTCGGAGGATGCGGGAAATAAGAGTAACTGTGAGTCGGAGTGACCACGTGTGCTCATAGCTACCATGAAGGGAGCAGAATCTGTACTGAAACTAAGTCTGGCTATTAATCAGATTCATACCAGAAACTCAGACTGTTTATTTAGTGAAGTAATGGAAATGAAAAATGTGTAATGCAAAAGTAYAGTTTCAGGAGAGTAGGGGGATTTTTCAGGCACAGAGGTTTCACAGCTATTCATCCAGTTTGCATTTATTTATCCATCTGGAGAGCTGCTGCTGTGGTGAGGACCGAGACTGGAGCTCTCAAAGCATCAACCGGGCACATCTTGAGCTGAAAGAAAGAGCTGAGAGTTGCAAATTTGGAGTGGGGGTGTAAACACCCATATGTGGCCCAGCTAGTACTGTAGGAGGGCAGGGTACTACTCCAAGAGGCGTTAAGTTCTCCTTTAGGTTACTGGTCAGATAACTGCACGTACACTGCTTGCAATCGGCCAGCGGTGTTGCTTTATCGCAGCTTACACACACACACACAGCCTCAGCGATTGCACGGGCAAATAAGAATACCCTCATGCTTGCATTTAGCACAGGCACTGATGTGTAATTCAGGTGCAAAATGTACAGGCTTTTGCAAATGAAACAAGTACCAGGATTTTCTCTTTGATGGGAGAAAAAGTAAAACCAAAACCCACTCGGGCCGGGGATGGCAGGTTGTTGACTTTGCAGAACCACATCTGTGCCTCCTTGCTGCTGCTGAGCAGGGAAGTGGCTGCCCCAGTTTTTGAGATCTTCTGGTGGAAGTTTAGGTTCACTGAGCAATCAGATAAACTCTGTGCTGCTTTTAAACAAATAGATATATGGCAGGAAAGGAACTGAGGAGGCCTGCTTTATCTGTTTTGTTGTGGCTGAAACTGGAAGTACAGCCTGTCTGCTTTGGGGAAATGTCAAGGCAGGATTTTGCAAGGACTTTCAAAATGACCTTTGTAAGATCAGGTAGGAACTATGTAAA
Organism: Phoebastria nigripes; assembly: GCA_035582835.1. Classification (NCBI taxonomy): domain Eukaryota; kingdom Metazoa; phylum Chordata; class Aves; order Procellariiformes; family Diomedeidae; genus Phoebastria; species Phoebastria nigripes. The sequence continues at coordinate 237,725 of JAYKAV010000020.1, forward strand.
GAGATGTAGCGTAGTTGGCTTCACAGCAGTCTGAAGGAAAAACTAACTCACACGAGTTATATCTGATTTATGCATCTCGTTTGTTGGAAACATATTTCTAAGTGAGATTGTGATGGAACTGCCTACTGGCTGGGTAATGGCAGCAGGGAGTAGACAGTGTTACTAGTAAAAGATTAATGAGATGAATGAATCTTTAATCTCAGCATTTATAGTCTAATTTGTTGCTYTTATTTTTACTTTACATTTGCTAGCTCAGTGAAATGCCTTATCAATGAAAACTGCGATATGCTCAGAAGCTTGAAACAGAGATCGTCTCTTTTCAAGAGGCTCGATGCTACGTTATCAAGGAACTATGAGGCTTGACTTTTTGTTTGCAAAATAGGGAAGGAAAAAATGTCTACTGAGGGAATTTAAAGGCTGCAGTTCTATGACTTGTGTTATGCAAGTGAGCAGGCTTTCGCAATAGTCTTTTTCTGCTTGTAAAATCCATAAACAATTTGCAGCAGTTTTAGTTAATTGGGTCATTGCTTTTTTCCCCCTTGTAACTTTTTAATTGGACTCCTATATATTTCTTCTGGCTCYGGTTCTGCTTTTTTTGTCTGCTTCTAGCAAATAATTTATAATCTTTGTGTTTTGGTTTACCAGTAATAAAGTGGACCTGGTAATACCTAGTCATCTCACAAGAGTATACTGAAAGTTAACTACAATTTGAAAAGCAATCCTAGATCCTCTGGTTCTTAATTACCATGTAGTAACTGTACAGCACTGCAGCCTTAAAAATAATTTAGTAATGAGTTACTGAAGACATGACCTCATTTTATTCCTTAGTATCAATTTTTAGAATGTGAAAATGTTCCATTTAGTCCATTTTCTGGAATAATTTGTGACTGACTAATTAGCAGCAGTTAGTTGACACGGCTGTAGTTTAGCTAAAGCTTTATCTACAGTATATTTACTACAGCAATAAAGGTGCTTGCTGCAGATGGTAATGCATGTGACAAAGAAAGTACTGTGCTCCCCAATCGATATGTTTCTGTCATAACTGGAAACAGCTCGGAGGCTTGAGAACACTTTATCACATCATTCCTGGAGCTATAATTGAGCAAACCTTATCAAAGGAAGCTGTGGTACAAAAGTAAGTAATGAGAAGTTAGAAACATGTCTTCTGCTCACAAGTGAAAGTAAAGAGCAGGGGTGGGAAAGGAGGGTGAAAAAAGGAGAAATACAAAGTATTCCTAGATATACATGAGTTTTAGTAACTTTGCAAAGGGGAAAAGTAGTGACATTAACATCAAATTAATAGTTGCATTATATCATTGTCTTTCATGTGATGAAGCTTACAGCATTTGTGCATCTGTGTGTACGTCTATGCTGAATTTCTTGCATCTCATGCAAAATAAGCCTTCTTAGGAGTTTTGGGGTCTTAATTAAAATAAGCACATAGGTACTCCACCGGGAAATGATGAAATAACCAGGAGACAGACAAAATCCAAACCCATGGGGTGCTCTAGCTCTCCCTCTAGTGCCTCTGCAGCAGATTTAACACGGGGTTTGAATTTTTTTTTTTTTTTTAATTTTTATTTTTACCCCCCCCGTCTATTTATCCCACACTTGCTAGCAGCTGTACAGAGTGGGTGTCAAATGTTACTACAGATGGGAGGCACGAATTCCCAGCTAATGGCCTTTTGCACACACCCAGTCAGATTTGTTACAGGAAACGAGCTTCATGCAGGCGAGTGTCTTGAAGCCTGGTCTTTTGATGGAAGGTTTAGTTCCTGTAYGGATTTTGGGATTTGGCCCAGGACAAATAACTGTCTTACAGCTAGATGACCACTGTGCAATGCTCAGGGAAGCTTCACTATGGTGGACTACTCAGCTGAAGAGCTCCACGTTCTTTTGGAGGCACCTCCAACAGCCCTGCCGTAAATGTATTGACACCCAAATGATTAGAACTGCAGGGTAATCCTCTTCTAAAGCATTTAACCAATTCAGAGTTTAACTCCCAGTTGCAAAAGTGACCTTGGGCTTCGAGACACTCAGGCATTTAAAGAGGTAGAAAGGCATCCACAGATATTTTCAGCAATGTACCGCACTTAGCTTGCGGTGAGGCRGGAGCCTATGGGATTTTAGAATCCCACTAGGCATCTGCTTATCTATCCCAGTGTGTACATACGTATGATCTTGACCTGTAGACGCTAAGAGGTGTGAATGATTTATTTTCCACAAAAGGCTTTTAGCAGGAAATACAKGAGTCAAAACTATAGACTCTTTGACTTGCTAGTCAGCTGATAGCCAGCCTTAACGAGGCACTTACATGTTCAGTGTCTCTTTCTGACGGTACAGTTAACTGGGCACAGGCAATTCTGCTTTTAGGGATTTCTATTGSTGCCTCAGGTGGGACATATTGCATAGGATTTCTGACCCAATGCATGCCCCTCTTTGGCTGCCAGGACTTTGATCCAGTAAGTGCTTTCAGGGTATGCCTGGTGCATCAGGCAATAACACGGAGGGAGGGAGTGTGCTTGCTTGTCTGTTTTCCTTCCCCTAGTATCCCACTGATAATCACCTAGGATATGGCAAATATAGGTTCATTGAGTAGCTACAGTTTTTACTTACCCGTGATATCGATGGTTCAGTATGTACTTGTCTCCCCTGCTGAAGGGGTTTTGAATTTGCACTTTGCAGGAGAGTGCCCAAGCCAGGAGGTTACCAGGTGAGCCAGAGAGCAGTGTGAATACCACCCGGCCATCAGGGCTGTCGTATGGCGGGTGAAAAAACCCTCTGTGTTTAGCTATGTCACACTGAATATTTAATAATGTCCTTAGTGGAACGCAGCTGAGCAACTAGGCTTTTCTCTCGCTAATATTTAATGTCAGACTCTTTTGATCCTGTGAACTTTTTTTCATGCGCAGTGGAACAGTTTCCATTGGAGGAACTGAACTTCTTCCTAACCCATGGCAGGGTGCTTCCCACTGAGTTTGGGACAGGTTTATGGGAGATAAGAGCTTAACTCCCCACTTAGAAGAGGGAGTTGAACTCAGGCTTAGGTTAACAAAATCCTTCTAGGCACTGACTTATAAAGGAGCCAAGTCGACGGTGCTCTTTTACTGCATTTTGAAATAAAATGTTGGACATGTTCCTTAGGAAGGATTTCTCCCAGAAGGTGACTCAAGGCTGTGAATGAATGGAGGGCATTTTGTGCCAAGTAAAGTACTACAACCCTGGCAAGGCAAAGGATTCGGGACAGGTTTCTTTAACGCTTTCTAGTGCTGAGGTTATGTGACCTACATGATTCAGGTCTAAAATGCTTTGGGACTTGGCTCTCTCAGTAGACACAGCCCACTCAGCACACTTAAGAGTTGTACAGTCTTGTTTGTGTTTGCCATTAGATCAGCACAACAGCTACCCTAGGTAGTAGGTAGGTAGTATAGGTAGTATAACCTATCATCATCCGAATCAGCTCTGTGTACATAGGAAGGTATCTGTTCGGAGGTAATTGCATTTGTAACTATGGCAGAAAAGCTAAAGGGCAGCAAGGTTCTTTGAAAAATAATTAGTTGTCTTAAATCTGGATTCTTCAATGACCTTGGCACTATTAATTCTTTGAAACCTTGGCCTTTATTCACTTCTGACTGTCTTGCCCGTTATTTGCAATAAACATCTGATCTAGGGGGAATATATTTTAAAACTGGGCTCTGACTCCACAGTGGGAGATCTGGCCTATCTGTACAGCAGAGCACTGGGAAGGCTCAGGTGTTGTGAATGTGAAATGAAACGTGACATACAGCTGTAACGTGAGCTGCTTCTGCATTTGCTGCTCTACTTGTATTCCCATGCAATAAATGTCCCTTGCACAGGACAGGCCCAGTCCCACTCAGGACAAAGTATTTTGAAGTCCTGTATTTAGGTAGGTAGTCTCAAGTTCRAATAGGCTTGCCTTCTCTACACATACACGTTTGTTTTTATTTTTATAACTGACTTAAGGAAACAAGAAGTCACGGGCACAAAGCTCAGTAGCTCAGTACACCCCTAGTCCCATTGTCCTTCACTTTTGTCCTTTTTCATAAATACAACAAGACCTTCAGGACAGATTCAGTCTTTTCTTCTCAGTTCATGTGTACATTCTACGATCGTAATTGGAGCCCATAGGCAATATTCATACTACTTTTAATAGGCATCAGTTTGAGTAACATGCTTATTACAACGATTCCATCTCCTCGCTAGTCAGGGCTATCTGTAAAAAGGGTATACATCATCGTATTCGGAGATGGTGGGTTTTGAGTGTCTTCCCACGTAAAAYCTTTCGGGTCAAGACAGCTGGGGACCTGGCTGGGCTCTGATCCCACAGATAGCCCCGTTGCTACTTTGAGTGGGCCACAGCTGCTAGGGAAATCAAACTGCAGAGTGCCTAGGGGAGCCGGGAAGGGGGGATTTCTAAACTTAGACTCTGAGTTCAGCAAAATTGGTGCAAAGCCATGTACATTAAGGCTACACCTGCATTGAACAGGGCATTCCTCAGCTGAGCGGGTGGTGAGCAAGTCAGCAGTGCCATGGACTCATGTGGGCTGGTGGGAGTTTCACTGGCAGAGGTTACTGAATCAGCTCTCCAGGTAATACCCCTTTCCTGATGGCTAGCTCTTGCTTTTTAGGATGTGCTGGTGAAATATCCCTGCCCCTAAAAGAAGCAGTGAGATGTTGACAGCTTCACTGCTCCACAGGTTGATTCCTGACAGGCGTTTCAGTGCTGCCAGGGCTGCCGCTGAAGTAGATGCACAGTAAAGGAGGGCAAATTTTAATGCTGTTGATATTCTTCCACTGTGATTACAGATCATGTATCACACATCAGTTGCTCAGTGGGAAAGCTTGGGACTTCAAATGAAGTACTGTGGGAAAAAATCTATTCTTTTTTCCTTTTTTAAAAAAAAAGCAGATGTAGCTTCTCAAATATATATTTTTTGAAACAGTCCTAAAACATAACTGAGATATGTGGGATGAGCTTGTGGTGAGAATCATATATTTGAGCAAATTAATTTCTGTGCTATGAGATGAAACAAGGTATAAACATGCAGGGATATATTCTGATCTACTTGCTATTTTTATGGCACCATTGTAACAACCTCCTGCTGCAGCTATGCAGATCCTAGAATATAAGCAAGCATTCCTTTATGCCAGCAAAAGCTCACGTTCCTCAGCTGCTTCATAGACTGAAAAATACCTGGATTTGCTGCTGCTGTTTGTCATCTAATGCAAGGACATCCTGAGCTGGCACCTCCTGACTCGCTGTTGTGCTCTGCTTCAGCATGTGACCGTGCATGCTGAACACTGGTGACAATTTGGCTATTCACACAGCCCCACGCCGTGGAGGCCTCGCTGCTCGTTCTGCACAAACATTGATCTTTTCAAACAAACAAATCCATAGATGTCAAGGCCAGGGATTAGAAAAGGGTGGAGTAAAAGATCTATTTGGTAGCTTAATATTCTTGGTAGTCTTGTAAAGCAGGTTGCTGGGCAAAGTATGCGATGAAAACTTCTCTGCACTTAATGTTATTTTAATAGACAGAGCTCAGCGTGCAGCTAGGAAAGTTGTTGGTTTTCTTTTCGACTGTTAAAGTCTCTCTAACGCAGCCACAACGCATCGGTTTGCCTGGTGTAAGTGCTAGCGAGTCTCGCAGGGGAATCTCCGAAGCGAAAATAAAATCACAGTTTAATTTCCGTAACGCGGTGCAATTTGTGAGGGTGCACGTGCTTTCCTAGCGAACGCCTAACAGACAGGCGGGAGAGCTGCCGGCGACGGCGGCTTGCCCAGCGGCACGACGCAGCTCCTCAGCTACCGTGCGCACGCGGGCTCCTCCCGCTCGCAGCGCCAGCCACCGGCAGCAGGCCGTGCTCGCCGTTCCCCACCCAGCCCGGGCCAAGTTGCGTTAACAAAGGCAGGGGGCAGTTCTGCGCTAGCCGCACACCGCCCGGGGCGCGGCAGCACCGCGCAGAGGGCCAGACGCTGCCCTGGAGAGTGAAAAATTCTGCAGGTAAGGGCTTGACCGCAGTCCCAGCGCGGCTGGAGAAAGGGGGCCGTGGGGGGACAAGCCCCTAGCCCCAGCCTTAGGACTCCCGCTGCCGGATTAAAAGCGCTGCGGTCACGTAACGCGAAGACCCGATGTACAATGAATCCGTTCGGCCGGTTCTGAGCTTTTCAACGTTCCAGCACGTAAACCGCCCCGGCTGGCAGCTGCTGCCGGGCCCGGGGCCGGGCCGGCGCCCGCCCGGCGCCGGCTGCCGCCCCACCGGCTGCGGGGGCGGGGCCGGGCCGCGCTCCCCGGCCGCCCTCACCTGGGCGGGGCGGGGCGGGTCGCTGACTGACGTGCGGCGGCCCCGCCCCCGCGGGCGCGGGCGGCGCCTCCGCTGCCAACCAGCAGCCGGCGGGGGGAGGCGGCGGTTGCCGAGCCGAGGCGCGGAGAGCCGGGACCGGCACCGGGGCCGCCATGGAGCCCCCGAGGGACCAAGGTAGGGCGGGGGCTGCCGCCGCGCCTCGCCTCAGGCGGCCCCTGGCGCTGCCGTGCGGCGGGGGGACGGCGGTTCCTCTCGCAGCCCTTCCGCCGCCGGCACTCCCGGCCCTGCCCTGCCCAGCCCAGCCCAGCTCGGCCCTGCCAGCCCGCGGCGGGCCCGGCTCGGCGCACCCTGTGTCCCTCTCCGCGCCCCCGGGGCTGGGCGGGGGCGGG
>JAYKAV010000021.1:0-45885 GCA_035582835.1 Phoebastria nigripes
AGCAAAGTGCAACGATGATAAAACCAGATGAGCGCAGCAATAATGGAACTGGCTTCAGCATGCAACAATCCAACACCACACACCATCTCTCCTGCCCTGAAAGACTGCTATGACAGATGGAGCCCAAAGTCATGGACTAAATGAACTTAATGGACATTTAAGAGAGATGGCCCATAGACTAAGGGAATGATATCTGTGTATATATCAAAAGGCAGGAAAAGTGGTGATGATTAATTGGAATGTATTGGAAAATGTGAGACCTGGGCATGACATAGATGGTATAGAATAAGGGGTGGATATTGTCCTGGTTCTGGCTGGGACAGAGTTAACTTTCTTCCCAGTAGCTGGGGTGSTGTGCTGTGCTTTGGGTTTGGTATAATAGGAGTGTTGATGGCCCATTGATGTTTTGGGTGTTGCTGGGTGGTGCTTGCACTGGGGACTTTTCGGCCTCCCATGCCCTGCCAGGTGCATGGGAAGCTGGCGGGGGGAGCATAGCTGGGGCGGTTGACCCATTTTGCCAATGGGGTATTCCATGCCATGTGATGTCATGCTCAGTATAAAAACTAAGTGTGTGGGGGGGGCTCTGGGTCCCGGGAAGGGCTCTTGTTTTTTGGGCACACGTCTGTTCAGYGGGTGGTGAGCAATTGCATTGTACGTCGCCTGCTTTGTATATTTTATTGTTGTTGTTGTTATCACTGTTATTATTACTGTTCTACTCTGTTTTATTTCAATTATTAAACTGTTTTTATCTCAACCCGCGAGTTTTCCTACTCATGCCCTCCCGATTCTCTCCGCCATCCCACTGGAGCAGGGGTGGGTGAGCGAGCGGCTGCGTGGTGTTTAGGTGCTGCCACGGTTAAACCACGACACCAGCTCATCACTCCTGCTACAGCCACCTGCAACGTGGAAATAAGCAAGCCGATTAATGGCATCAGCTGCTATTAAGCAACCTACTTCTACTGAAGATAACTGAGCTGCATTGCTTGGCTCTGGGTAGGAATGAGACCCGTTACACCTCTTCCAGGGTTCATCTGGCATTAGTTGGTAGATCAGTGATTGGCAGTGTCAGAGATGCTAGGTGCCTCAGTTTCAAGAAGTTTCCAGTCACGCTTTCCAGCAGGCTGGGACTGTCTGCAGTTCAACAGGTTTCATACCTTTTGCCATGGAGTGACAGAGGACCTTGAAATGACCCAAACCTAGCTAGGTAACCTGCTTATCTAGGTACATTTTCAGTGGTCTCCAAAAGGGGAACTAAATTAACTGAGACAAGTCTTCTGGATTAGCAAAGGCTGATGGAAAGTAGAGGAAAAGCCCCCCTCCTTGGGATGTTGTTAAATGCTCAGGTCTAGGGAATCGTTTGCATGAGGTGTAGAGTGAACCAGCATAAAACTAAGTTAGTCTTCAATCCTGATGAATAATATGGCTGGCCACTCATCAAAAACATGTGAACCAGTATGTGTGGCAATATTAATATTTATCTTTTGAAAACCTGTAACCCTTAGAGATTAGGTATCCAGTATGTTATGCACAGAACAAGCCTGAACTATGTGACAAACTGCTGTGCAAGTCATTGAGATGAAAATGAAGTGCATAGGGGCAAAGAGATACAGAGCTGTGAAATAAGTTTTTTTAAGATCATTCACCTGGTGAGTGTAGTTGGGAGAATAATAGTTTGATTCTCAGCCATCTACATGAACAAGATCACATGACTCCTTCAAACCACAGGGCTTTGTGTCTTGAAATCATAGTAATTTCTTCTCCATTGGTTGAAACAGAAAAAAATGTACGTATGTATGTATGTATGTACTTGCACATCTGTGCACATTATGTGTTTATGGGGAGAGAGAGGGAGAGTGAGAGAGGGAGAAAGCATGAGTGAGCTGTCAGGTGCCTATTTTACCCTTGAAGAGCAGAACAGAAAAACGAAGGCAGATACTGTGCATCTCCTGCACGCACGTTTAGTGCCTGGTAAAATTATGGAGAAGGTTATTCTGAGAGTTATTGAAAAACACTTAAGACAATGCAGTTATTGGTCATAGCCAGCACAGGTTCACGAAGGGAAAGTCCTGCTTAACCAACTTATTTTCCTTTTATGACAAGGTCACCCATCTAGTTGACSAAGGGAAGCTGGTAGATGTGGGTTTTTTGGATTTTAGCAAAGCTTTTGATGCTGTCTCTCATAGTATCCTTCTGGACAAAATGTCCAGCATACAGCTAGACAAGTCCATAATACATTGGGTGAGCAATTGGCTGATGGGTCAAGATCAAAGGGTTATAGTAAATGAGGTTATATCGGGCTGGTGGTCAGTCACCAGTGGGGTTCCCCAGGGCTCAATTTTAGGGCCAGTGCTCTTTAATGTTTTTATAAATGATCTGGATGCAGGAATCAAATGTACATTCAGTTTGCTGATGATACTAAATTAAAATAGAATAGAATAGAATAGAATAGAATATTTTCAGTTGGAGGGGACCTACAATGATCATCTAGTCTAGCTGCCTGACCACTTCAGGGCTGATCAAAAGTTAAAGCATATTATTAAAGGCATTGTCCAAATGCCTCTTAAACACTGACAGGCATGGGGCATCGACCACCTCTCTAGTAAGCCTGTTCCAGTGTTTGATCACCTTCTCGGCAAAGAAACGCTTCCTAATGTCCAGTGTGAACCTCCCCTGACGCAGCTTTGRACCATTCCCACGTGTCCTATCACTGGATATCAGGGAGAAGAGATCAGCACCTCCCTCTCCACTTCCCCTTCTCAGGAAGCTGTAGAGAGCCATGAGGTCACCCCTCAGCCTCCTTTTCTCCAAACTAGAGAAAAGAAGGAGCTGTGGACTCCCTCGAGGGTAGAGAGGCCTTACAGAGAGATCTGGAAAGATTAGAGAGCTGGGCAATCACCAACTGTATGAAATTTAAAAAGAGCAAGTGCCAGATTCTCCACCTGGGTTGGGGTAATCCTGGTTATATGTACAATTGCGGGATGAGAGGCTGGAGAGCAGCCCCGCGGAAAGAGATCTGGGAGTTTGGGTTCATGGCAAGTTGAATATGAGTCAACAGTGTGCCTGGCAGCAAGTGTCCTGGCAGCCAACCGTGTCCTGGGGTGCATCAAGCACAGCATAGCTAGCTGGTCGAGGGAGGTGATTGTCCCACTCTACACAGCACCGATGCGGCCCCACCTTGAGTACCATGTGCAGTTTTGGGCACCTCAATATAAGAAGGACATCAAACTATTAGACTGCGTCCAGAGGAGGACAACCGAGATGGTGAAAGGTCTTGAGGGCAAGACTTATGAGGAGTGGCTGAGGTTGCTTGGCCTGTTCAGCTTGGAGAAGAGAAGGCTGAGGGGTGCCCTCACCGCAGTCTACAACTTCCTCAAGGGGGGCAGTGGAGGGGGAGGTGATGATCTCCTCTCTCTGGTGACCAACGATAGGACATGAGGAAATGGAATGAAGCTGCCTCAGGGGAAGTTCAGATTGGACATTAGGAAAAGGTTCTTCACTGAGAGGGTGGTGGGTCACTGGAACAGGCTYCCCAGGGAAGCGGTCACGGCACCAAGCCAGTCAGAGTTCAAGGAGCATCTGGGTGATGGTCTTAGTCATATGATTTAGTGTTAGGTAGTCCTGTGAAGAGCAGCGAGTTGGACTCGATGATCCTTATGGGTCCCTTCCAACTTGAGATATTCTATGATTCTATGATTCTATATGGCAATAGTTGCTCTGGTAAAATATAACAGCTCTGATATGTMTAGCTGAAAGGGAATGTTTTACATTACATTAATCTAGTTCTGCTGATTGGGTTGACACCAGCAGATGTTTTGTCCATTTTTGTTTTATATTTGTCAGGTAGTGAATTGATGAAAAAAGACAAGTGCCTGCTTTCTTTTTCTCTGAGGTAGAACATAACTAGAAGGTTTCAGATCAAATGCTTCCTATAATCTGGCTAAAAAGTTTTCTGTGACTGAACATTGGTTAGATGTCTTGCTAGAATGATTTGTAGCTCCTTTTTACCATATTGAATAGTATGAACAATAGGGACAACAGTACAAACTAAAAGTATATACAAGACAAAGCAAAACGAAAAAAATTTTAGCATAGCCAAACCAAAATGTGTGGTATTACATCAGAGGTAAACCTGGCCCAGTTCCTTTAATAGTTATTTGCTTAATTTTTTTTACTCTGTGGCCTGATATACAAATGGTCCCAGTAGAAAACATGTCGGACAGCAGCTGCATTCTTTCAGTCATTTGCAAGGGGAGATGAGTGGACTGTGTCCAAAATGCTATTCTGCAGCTGCAACAAGATGGGGTTTGCTATTTAGCAGCATGACATTTTGAGTGTTCATTTTCATCTATTTCTTTTGGTAGGTTACTCCTCCTGTGAGATCACTGAGCTGACTCTCCAGCAATTCCTAAAAGCTCAAGTATCCATATAGCATTTCACTATTTGCTGTGAATGATGGCTGATAGTAATTCTAATCATTGAAAATGCAAAACCTGAGAGGAATACACTGTATTGAAATGTCCAGCATGCAATTTTAATTTAAAATATGATTTGTTATAAAAGACAATATTTTATTTCAAATCATACTTTCTACAATTTCACTCTGAGTGATTGTTTTATTTCTTTCAGATTATGAATTTATCATTAAGCATTCTTTCTGGGGAGAGTCTATCAGCATTGTGGCCAGACACTGCAACATTGTGGAAATAATCATATGTTAGTAAGGAAAAAGAAGTTCAACTTTTATTGACTTTTCATATATGATAGGCTGTTTCCACTGAAAACCATAGAGAACTGTAGTATTATATCCTTAAAGTGGAGTTTTCTCAGCTTCCACTGTTGTAATGTTTAACTTGACTTAAAATTAAAAGTTATCTTTAAATACATAAAATATTTATGTGGTGAAAACCCCTCAAATGTCATTAGCTCAGTTAAATATTCTCTGGTTACAGCTCCATCAAGAGGTAGAATTACTTTTCAGATAATCCTTAATCTCACATACCATAATCAACGAATGTAAATCTCGATGCTGTATCATTTTGCTATTCTGTGTGACCTCAGAATCGTTGCTGAATACATACGTGAGGTTGACCCATACCTCTTCATTTCTCAGCTCACCATCCTTTTACTTTGTKTTGTAACTCACCCATGAAACTCAGGCCTTCGTCACAAGGCCATTATCAGCAACTCTACAATCTTATTTTCCTGCCTTCTAGACCTTCTTGATCCTTCTTTTTATTTCTATAGCTCCAAAAGAGACACAATTAGCTTTGCAACCTATTTCATCTCAGGATTCTTTCAGGGAATTCAGAATACTGTGAATAATGTCTATATTATTAATAGTAATGTTGATATTAATTATAGCAATGTTAATAATAATCCCTGTGCTCATAAACTAGGCACAATATGAAAAGATATGATGTATGACATACTCAGAGAAGGATGGTTTTATGCTGGTGCTTATGTTGCCAGCAGCCACTCATTATGACATTGGTGAGGGTTTTAACATGATCCTTCCGAGTTGGTTGTTCGAATTACTTGATTACTTTTTCTAACTCATCAAATACTTATTTAGAGAAAATTAAACTGTTTCAACAGGACAGATGTTAATAATCTGACAGGTGATGCATACCTGGAATCCTAGAGATTAACATTGAAATCTCTGATCTGGATCAGTTAGGACAGAATCACAACTGGCTCATCCATACCCCAGGTGAGATCCCTGGCTACAGAACTATTCTGGGCCTCGGTAGGTGATAATAGAAAAGAAAAATAGCACCTTGAAAAGTTTCCATTTCCTCACAGGGAGGACTAAGATATTTTCTTAAGTCTTGAGTGCTTTTGCATGAATGGATAAACTGTTTCCCACTGAGATATAATACAAAAAATATCGGTACTCATTGGATGACATCTTCATTGCAGAGGTCAGAAATTTCATAAAAAATCAGGGAGTAGGAAGAAAAGAGTTCACCTCTACCTGTTATTTTTTCTCACAACTATACTCTGCAAATGTCATAAAAGCTCCTATGTAATTTTGAGTGTATAGAATGGATTCTACGAGTGTCTGCAGGTGTGGATAGAGAACTACTTACCAGAAAGCAACAGGCGAAAGGGAGGAAATGCACCTGCTGAGAAGTTGGTATGTGAAAGTTTCCCAAGGACTGATGAACTCTGGGGATAAGTAGACTCATTGATTCTTCAAGAACTTATAAACTCAGGACAGATAGAGTCTGCCATATCTGCACAAGACCACTAGCATAAATGAACATCAGCAATGGATTGTGTAACACTGATCATGTCCAGAGGTGTCTGATATATAGAAAAAGATGACAAGTTTATATATGACCCTGAAGAAACAAAGGTTCCTCTGAAAGACCTTGTGAACACCAACCTAGAAGCCACTGGTGTGTCAGTACAATCCTCCACTTCTGAGTACTGAGTTGGAGCTGGCCTCCCATTTGTTGTTCCAACTGTGTAACTATGAATGAATGTGTGAGTAAACCGTGTAAGTGAGTTAGTGAATATGCTGTGCAGTTTTCTGTTACTGGGAATAGTGGTTTGATACTGTTAATCACATTGTCATAAAAATTGAAGTTGTTTAGAAATATTGAGTGGGTGGGGAGGCAACATGTCACAACCAATCTTTTTTTAGGTAAAAGGGAATTAACAGCAAAAATTTCAGCCAAAGAAATCGCTGTGATTCTGATTGGCGTAAAACACTTATCAGGGTCTACAGCTCTGCAGAGTGTATGAGACAAGAGCTGCAACAGTTCAAACAATAGCACATTAGGGTTTTTTGGTTGCTTGGTTGGTTGGTTGGTTTGCTTTGGTTTGGTTTGGTGTTTTTTTTTTTTTTTTTAACACACTGAGGAAGACTGAAAGTATCTAAATACAATCATGAGGAATGAATTATAGTCTCAGAATCTATGTTGGCAAGATTGCAATAACTAAACACCCACAAAGTGATTATTCTAGTGGTACTTGCCCATAAACTAACTGTAAAAAAAAAATTAAAAAAAACAAACCAAAACAAACAAAAAMCAAAACACCTGATGCAGCCAGATGTGAGTGAATAAATGAATGACTGAAAATCCAGTCTAACCCAGTTCGTACAGAAAGCTCTTTAAAGAAAGTTCTAGAGGATTATAAAGAATATAAAAGTGCCAAAAAGAGGAAAGTTTAGAAAACCTTGTAACCAACTCAGATATTTAAGTAGCTTGTGCTAAAAGAGTTTCAGACATTTACTCACACTTATAATGTGGCTAAGCAACCAAAGTTCTGACAAAACTAAAATGAAATAAAAGAAAGGATGAGAAATCTAAAAAAAATTAGGAATCAAACCTCAGAGAATTTTAAATGTGAGGAGTACACTTTCATATTAAATATATAAGTTAGAGAATCACATGAAAAGTCCTAGGGAAAACATTAAATGATAATCAACAGAAGTGTCTTCTTTGAGTAGCTTAGTTTTCAGTTCTTAAGTCAGTGTATTTCTACAATGGACTTGCTAGTGAAGAGCACCATCTTGCATTCTAGATGTGTGTACTAAGATGGAGTTTATTAACTCTTGACTGAGGTCTACTGGCTTCAAATCCACTGTTTTACGTTCCTCAACAACAAAAGGAAAAAGTGCTTCCTATTTAACTGATATGGATTGCAGGCGACAGTCAAATATGCAATCACACTTTTGAATTCTCCAGGGAGAGAGTTTAATCTTTAATCGTTTAGACTGTTGGAGAGATAAAACCTAAAGCTACAATTGTAGTTAACTGAAACTCTACATATTCTATAAAGAAAATGAAATGCTGTGTGTAGAAAGAAAATTAAGCTGAGAAAAGCAGAATTTTCCTTGCACATCTGAACCTGGAAATCTAAACAATGTTTGAGAGTCTAATATAAATCAGTACTGTCTTCATACCAAACTCACTAGTGAGCCTCAAGTGTTCTTGTGATCGGTAGGGAATCCTGGGACCACCAGATACTTAAAACTCTGTGATCTACTGCTGGCAGAAGGACATGGTGCAGCATACTGTCCTGAAGTAACGTTCCTTTGATTGATAACAGTGAATTAGGGGTTGATTTGCATTGCTGTGTTAAAAGACAAAGACATTTTCTGAGTATCCATTATAAAACCATCAGTGATAATCAGAGACGATAATTGTATTAATATGTCTAACTGTGTGGCATGGCACATAGTTCATCGAGGTTGAAACACACATACAAAAGTTCATCTAATCTTTCAGAAATCTGTTTGAACCAACTCTAAGGATGGAACATGACACAGTTGAGCAGCCAATATTTGATCATATAATTACTTTATGTACTTCTATTAAAAAAAAGAGGTAATAGATAATACAGTAACAATCACCCTCCAACCCTCAGAATTTGTTAACATCTATTAGTGAAGACATTCTGATAACTGTGCTGATATAGATCTATGCATGTAGTGAAAAAGTTAATATATATACTTGTCAACATCTCATGCTAAAATATTGCTCTAAGTATCATCCAAACTGCAGAGATATATTTAAAATACAATACACATGTGACAGGACAAACTGCTGCTTTTTGGAATATCTCCCAGTTGCAATGTCTAAATAGAAGAAAAACCATAATCTAATTAATATTGATCTAAACATGAAATGGGACTTCTCTGAAATAAGCCATTTGTTATGTTTCTAGAAGGATTCTGTAATACTGCATGTGATTATCAAAAGCAGCTGCTAGATCCAAAACAGAAAAAAAAGAGAGTACCTTCAAATAAGAAAAGGCATAGAGATCACTATTTTACTTATAAGACCAGTTTCTGTCATCAAAAGAAAGACAGACTATGAACTCACACCCACAGAGATAAAGTTCATATCATTCTTAAATTCAATGGTCACTGGTTTTCCAAACTGTATTTGCAATTGCAAAATAATTGCATCCTATTATAGGCAATGGGGTGAAAATTAACATTTATATGTGTCGGAATAAGTCAGATTTTGAACTCACAGCATTTATCAGGATTGAAAGAAGACTAATTATGTGAATTACAAATCAGGAAATATTTTCTATTACAACCAAGATGGACAAGAAACAAGTCCTATAACGGTCTAGATAAGTGAAATTTAAAATTAATGGAAGTGTTTGGTTTATTTGTTTTCCTTTTTTATACTAAGAAAGCAGTTGCTATGAATTAATGAGCACATGAGGAAAGTCAACATCTGAAGGATCAAACAAAATGTATTTCCCTGCAGACCGTGAAATGGTTTCAAAAGATACTGTAGCCCTGCCTCTCTGGGTACATCTAAGGCCTGTTTAAGGCACATAGAACAGCTGTACTGGTACAGACCACAGCTTGTCTCCAATGACATTTAAAAGTAGATGGCTAGGAAGAAGCATAACTGTAGAAATGTATGTAATGACACTTTGCTCTAATACTTTCAAATATATTAGAATCATAGAATCATAGAATCATTTAGGTTGGAAAAGACCTTTAAGATCATTGAGTCCAACCGTTAACCTAACACTGCCAAGTCCACCAGGTCTGGGATTTTCTGAGCCAGCGTATTTCCTATAAGTTCCTATAAGTTTACTAAGTATTTGTGGCTTTGTCTTCTAATACTGTGTTCAATTTCTCTTTGAGTTCATATAATTTTTTTAGTGTCTAAGGCATCCTGTGGTAAGGTGTTCTGCAGTTTGACCGTATTTTAAGTAAGTAAATGAAAGTCATTCCATTAAGTGTTGTCACCTTTTTTGTCCTTTTTCTGAATCTTTTTGATTCTGCAATATCTTTTTTGAGGTGAAGCAATTTGAACTACACCTTGTGTGTGAGACGATGATACAACAGATTTACATTTGTGGTAGTAGGTAAATGCTCATGCTTAAGCACATAAGAGGCCTTTTCGAGTCTTTAACTCTTGGCCTGGAAGAAGGAGCACTGAAATAAGATAATAGCCAGGCCTATGTAGAAAAGAATGATCATAATCAAACCCACCAGATAATCATGACTGACCTTGATCATCCAGAACTAATTCATGATGGCTTAAGGTAATCCTTTCCTACATTTTGTCTTGAACTCACAGAAAAATTCTGATCTGTGTTTATCCAGTACAAGGGATGCTCTGTCTTAAAACAAGAACGTTATTCATCTGCAGCTGCTGTATTTGCCATTCTTAATACCATTCTTAATCATAAGATAGGACCCAAATCTTGTTCAGCTCAAACTGCAGATCAACTGCAGATCAAATTATAATCTTCCTTTAGAAGTTTAAGTCAGAATTTAAAGGTATCTTTTTCAAAATAATAAGACTATCTTTTGTATAAAAAGATAAAAGTTTGTCTAGAGATCTCTTTTGTTATTCTAATGTCTTCCTTATTGTTTTCATGCTCCCAGGCTTCTGGATACACCAATTAGAAATATGAGAAAAATAATTTAAAACTAAAAATTAATTTAGTCACATCCCAGTAAGAAGAAGGTAGATGTTAATAAAAGAAATTTTAATGAAAGCAGATCCTCTACAGGAATTGAACCCATACCCTTTCATAACACTGTCAGTTACCCTATTCACAAGGCTACATTAAGCTAGTAGCACAACAGAATCAGGTGTTGTATTAGCCAACAGAGGATGCTCTTTGATCCTTATGAATGTAATAAAAAATATATTAAGAGGAGCAAAGTAATTAAAATTTTACATGACTATGGAATGTAGACAAAGTGTATTCCCTAGGTCATTCCAAGGACTATGTGCATGTAATTTAATGACATTCAGAGGAAATACAGCATATGTCTGGTCCTCAGTGACAAAAACACTTGAAAAGAAAGAAGACTTGTATTTTCTGGCCTCAGCTCTTTAAATTCTGTTTAGGATAATGATTTCTGGTATATGATATTAACAGAGAAGGTCTTCCCAAAATACTAATAACATTCCAATATTTGGATTATTAATTGCTGCAACATACAGTTCCAACCACTGAGAACATTATTTAACTGAGAAAAGAGTATCTAAATCTTCCATTAGTAATACCTTTTTTTTGCATATCCTACAGGGTTTATTCCCAATGTCAGAGCTCTTTTTACATTATCAAAAAATTACCTTAATGCTCAATTCAAATTACTTCGAGCAAATGATTTCTACAATGAACAGCCTTTATTTCAGAGCTTGAACTACAATGTTAGTACATATAGAGAATGAAGTGACCCGTACTTACAAACATCCAATAAACACCCAGGTGTAAGACTGAGTGACAGCATCAAAGTTTAGTATTCATTCAGCCAATAGTTTCAACAGTGTGAATAAAATGTATCATTTAAATTTAAGCATCTAACCAAGATACTTACATTATGACACTTTTCATTCTGGGCTTTGTGTATAATCTGTGAAGAAAAACAGATGCTTCCTAAGGCTGATGCAGAGTTTACTCTTCTACAGTTCTAGAGAATCTGTAGAAAGATTAGGTTTATACTTTATATGCTTCAGTTACATGCCTATAGTTAAGTGAGATTAATTCCTCTGTCCCACCCTCCCCTTCCTAAGTGTGTAAATAAGCTTTTTAGAATACATTTTGTAGGTTAGATTGAGATCTAGATTAATTATCCATAAATCCAAAGTGAATAAATTCATGTCAATAATGTCATCGAAGTCAATGATTCACTCCAGATGAATACCTAGCTATTAAATTCAGGCTAACTGTACTTCGGCTTTTACTAAGCAACCACATACTGAATGAAGAATTCTTTGTACAACATTAAAAAATAAGGCTTGAGCCTAGACTATCACAATCACATTTGTGTTGATATTTTCATTAAAAAACTGCTACCAAGAGATAAACTGTGTTAGTGTATCACCCATATACTAGAATTAAAATAAAAGCCTTCTTATGCTTAACTTTGTCAATTAAAAATAAACAGGAAAAATGTAATATTATGGGTGTAAGCAGTTATTGATGTATATATTGATTTGCTAATCTTTAAAAATAACATTTTTCAAAAAGGTCTACTCTCATCAGCTTAAGGTTTTGTGGGATTTTTAGTTGCTTTTTCATCGATCTGAAAAAAGCGAGCATCTTCTTATTGCAAACTATCTTGGGAACTATAATAAATTTCAATAGCAAATACTCATAAATTATTCTTCTTCTGTTGTTTTCCTGTTTTGGGCTTTTGGCTAATTTGATAACCATTGTTCACTACAGCAGTTTAAAAACAAATTTCTCCCCTTGGGTCAGAGCTTTAAAAGACATCCTATAGCTGTTCAGAAATCCAGTTTACCAAGCATATGGCTATCAAGCATATCAGTCACTGATGCTGTAAAGGCAGGTAAGGAGAGTAGTCCCTACATCTTCAGAACAGAAAAGTAGATGTATGTTTGGCTAATATTTCTCCTCCAGCCAAATTATAAATTATTATTACAGTGAGACCAACAAGAGTGGGGATAGAATGAGTCGAGATTTCTCTGTCTTGAATGTTGTTGAATGGTTTTCCAAAAAATACGACATTCATATTCTCCCTTTCTATATGTAAACCTCTTAAAACAAGTAATGAGCTTTCATGGTCTATGCAAATGTATTGTTTGAATTGTATTTCTGGGTTGATTGAGTCTGACTAATTGCTAGGGTGTTGATTGTAGAGGAGGAAGAAAGGCTTTGTATCAGTAGGGATTTCTTCTTTCAGGGTGATATCCTCTTTCAAGGATGCTAGCAGACAATATTGTCATTCTTTGTCCTTTCTTGTCCTCAAAACCACTTTGTAGCAGCAACCCAGAAGCCCAGTTTTCAGTTAATAATGGATAAAGAAAGAGTTTAAAGGCCATGCTTTTCTGTGTTGAATGTACAATAAAATCATACCTCAACATGCAGTGTCCAACACAGGTGGGTGGCTCAACAGCATTAGTGTGAGTAAAAGACAGGACTGCACTATTCAGAACATTTCAAATCTTCACATTAAGGTGGACTTCATTCTTCCTAGCAAGGACTCGTAAATGTTTTTTTTCCTTACAAAAGAGCGTCATCAGCTCGGGGAAATCAGATGAAGGTTAACACTCAGAAAAGTGTGATGTTGCAGGAATAACATCAGAGCCTAGACAACAGGAGGAAAAACAAACTCTTGGGACACATAACCCCAAAAATCCTGGGAATCTAGAGTAAAGACAAAGACATCACATCAGCAAAGCTTAGTCAGTAATCTTGATTTAAGAAATTTTTATAATAAAAATCTTCCCAGAACTGAGACACTGTAATGCATCTTTATCCAAAAGTGTTAACCACCATGAGCTATTTATTAGTAAAATTGCAATTAGTGTCATATCCTATTGCTTCTTGAATTACCCTTTTTTCCCACAAGTTTTTTGCATTAATTTTGGAAAATCTGGGATTAAAGTCCCTGTTATATTTTGTAATATCTACATATGAATCCTCTATGTGAATATGAAAGATTAATGTTGATCATTTTTTACCATAGTCACAGTATGCCTATGACTGTAAGCAATCACTTTCCTGCAAATCTTCAGATCATAGCTGATGAGAAAACTGCATTTCCATTCACCTCTAGGTACGTTGTCCTATTCTATTTAAGCTGAAGAAATGTGTAAATTTGTTTTGGAACAGAAGTATGTTCTCATTTTATCTGTTTCTTTTGTGAAAGGAGCCTATGTGTCACAAGTAGCATGGAAGACTCTCTCATGGATGGAATTCAACTGATCATGCTTTAGATGCCTAAGGGTTAATAATGTGAGTGACTGAGACTCCCTTTACAGTCAAAGAAATAAACACCTCCTGGGGGTGATTCTCTTGGGTTATCTTAGACAAGTCATGAGAAGACATGAATTGTCCCTTAAAGGTATGCAGGGTTAGAAGAGAACTTGAGCTGCAGGTTTCCTTTAGACCCTGTCTTTCCTGTGTCTTCCCATTTCTTACAGTCTTTTATCCATGGCAGCAGCCTTTCCATTATCCATTTAATGAGTAATTCTTTGAGAAACAGCCAAGCAGTAATCAGTCCAAGAGACAATGATTAATAATCCACCCCTGTTCATTAGAGTATGGGCCAATAATCAATATAGAGAATTTGGGCCAATAATCAGTCCAGCAGAGGACATGCAATTCTAGTGTCTGAGAGGGGGAGAAAAAGAGTAGTAGTAAGACATAAAAATTATCGAGTTAGGAATTTGTTTACTTTTGCTGTAAATGTTTTCTTAAGTTATTCTGGAAATAAACTAGTGATATTTTCCATTAAAGTACTGGGTTTTAAATGGATGAAACACGACTGCAACTCGCCCAAACTAAGGAAATTTCTTTAATATTTTATAATATTATTTTTGTTTTAAACTGTTCATAAAATTATTATTTTAATACAACCAAATGATAAAGCAAGCCTACTCCCAAAACATGGTGAAATAAAGCTGCTTTGTCTGATGTTTTTCAAATGATTCACAAGCTTTTGGGGAGAGTCTGTATGTAATATATTTCTAGACACTCCTGTTCTTTGTCTTGCTTCATTGTGCTTGAATTATCAATATTTAGAAAAGGAGAAACAGGAAAAGCAACAATTTATTAACATGGACATAATTCTGTTACAGCATAGATGCATCTATTGATGGACACTTCATCCTTCCATTAGCTTACACAATATGCACATTGCATTGACGTGCAGGTATTTGTGACCACACAGCTCTACAGCTTCCCTTTCAGACCTGGCAGAGAGCAGACCTGCCCTATTAGCAGTATTAACAGTTGCATTCATTCCCTGGAGTGAAGACTACTGGACATTAATTTTACTTCTACTCCACTGTCTCCAGGCCCATGCCCAATGTATCCATAACACCATACAGGAACTATAGTGTAGTAGTATCTTGGTGACTCCATCTTATCTCATCTACAGTTGCTGTTGCATTCAACTAATAATAAAATACAGCAAACATAGTATGGGATGCAAAGTCAAAACCTTCTGCAAGAAAAGTGAAAAATATTCAGTTATATTCTGCCACAGGGCAAGAAAAACTTACGTGGAAGTACTTCTTTTTTAGCATGCTTAGATTTTCCCAGCAGTGTACTTTTATGAGAAGTCATTTCTAAATATACTGAAACCAATGTGCAGTTTATGGGCAACTGATTCTTTATTCAAAAGTGTTAACATGTCTGTCACTGTGCTGATGGCTTTCTTTTTTTAAAAAAAAAGAAGAAACAAATCTGCTTTACCTGAAAATTGTTTTKTTTTTTTTTTTTTCTTGTGTCAGGAAATGAGGATTCACTGATGCTGCATTTTTTTTATTTTTAGGCAGAGGTACTTAAAACAGGTTTTGGAAAGAGGGCACGGAGGAAAAGGACATGAGACAACAGGTTTATTTTTCTTATTTGATAGTTGTTTATCATGTTGCAGATGCATGTAGTTTTAAAATATTTAAATTAATAGGTTATTTATATTGAAGAATAATTTCAGAACTATACGAATTTTGAACTTCTAATGAAAGAATAAGTTTTTTCTTCAGCATATATCTTTTTTCTTTCAGTGTGAACTAAGAGAATAATGGCATGTCTTTATGTAATGACATGTAAATGTCTTTATTCCACTATGGTTAGATGATATAGTTTAGACAAATAAAGAAAATGAAATAAACAGAGCCATGTGCAAGTATTATAATTAAGAATCAAATTTATCTGACAATAGCAATTGTTATACATTTAATTTGCTGTTTGGAATGTATTGCACTGATACATTTAAATTTTTTTTTGTGATATCATAATGGTGTTCACCAACTACTTGACAGCATTTTCATATTTTCAAATCATCAATGATTTTAATTCAACAAATGGCTAGAAGTTCTAGCACTGGACATATGAAAGAGCAAATAAGAGTATTTTGCAACTCATGTATTACTCTGGGGTATGAGATCTGTTGTCTGCCATATGGGAAGCAAAGGGCATGTCCCCTGCTTCTCTTGTAGCTCATTCCCTACTGCTTGTTTTAGTTCCCCACTTTTGGGGAATCAAATGTCCTGTTGGCATTTTGTCTTGTTAATATTCCACAACAGCATACTTGCTGTCCCACGTAAACCTAATAGCTCAAACTTCAGGGGATTCGTCTTTCTGCGCAGTATGTAGGGGTATTATCTCTCATTGACACAGCATGGGCTTCTTGCACACCATTGCTACCATATAAATGTAAAGATCTTGTATTTTGTGGGTCTGATTTACAGAAAAACAACTAAATAACTGCAATGATAAATCTATGTAATGCAAAAACATGTTTGAAATCACAGTATGTGGTTTGTTATAGAGTAAACTTTACCAAAAAGAGCTTTCTAAATGTTAGCCTTTGCTGAAATGCAGTGAAGAAATCCTTTGGGAATGACAAATACTGTTGTATTTTTTTTAAATATGCAGGAATGTACTTATAAATAATTTTTAAATTATAACCACTGTCAAACTGGTAGCATGTTTGCAGCTCCCTTAAAAATTGTGTTTTGGACAGTTGATGCTCTAAGTGTATCAGAGATTCAGTTGAGATTTCTTTCTGTATGGGAGACTCATTGTTACTTCCAAGTTTTTTTTGTTTTGTTTTGTTTTGGGGGTTTGTTTCTGGTGTTCGTTGTGTTGGGGGTTTTTTAGTGTAAAGATTTTTTTTTTTTTTAAGATTAAAGAAAATGTTTCATTTGGATAAAACTAATTAATCATCATTCACAGAGAGTCTTTGGTCTCCCAGGCCATTTTCATTAGAGACAATCTGCTTTTCATCCTACACCATCAGAAGTGATGACATAAGCCTCCAGCAAGAGGATTTGTCTGTCCCCCTTTATCAGGGCTGAGACTGGGCGTTGCAGCAGGGTCAGCTCGCATTCCATTCAACAGACAGCCCCTAGCTACATGGTGGCATTCACTTCTGAATCTGTTTCTGACCCTGTGACATTTTTCAGCTGAGAGAATTCCTCCTTTCAGCCTCTCAGAAGTTTGGCTGACATAGTACGCATACAGGTATGTGGAGTACATAAAGTAACTAAATGCAAGATTAAGTAGACTTTCTGGAATGTCAACCCACCTGGCCTCAAGGATTGCTGTTGGGAACAATTCATTGAGGAACTGAATTCCGTGAGGATCATGATCCAAGAGGAACAGCTTTGAAGAGCTCAGCAGCCTTGTAATATGGAGTGCCTCAAAGCAGACTTTTGCCTTTGCTTAATTACCTTCTATTCACATTTAAGCTTTAATTATTCATCCCATTAGCTCTTACTACAGAATGTTTTCTACATTTTATACCTGCACCTTTATGGATCCATATAATTAACTTTTATATCTGTATATATGTATATACAAATGCATAGTTATATATAAATATATATCTAAAGTATATCTATGTGTAATTATTAAAATTTTTATGCATATTTGTGCACTCCTTTATATATGTATTTGTGTAAATATATAATTCTATATATTTTCAGATATGAGCACTTCCTGGTCTGGAGGAAAAAAGGTCTGCTCAGAGACCAAATGGGTATGACAGTTTCAAAAAATGGAAACTTGCCAATCACAGAGACATATGAAAACGTGTAGGGTATGACATTGCCAAAAATGACAGCTGCTTTGTATGCATTCCTTTTCTGCCATACTTCTTGGTAAAGTGGAAATGGCGTCTGGTCACAGTCATACTGCGCAAGCACAGGGTAGTATGAAAACATGTGAGGTCATGACATTGTCAAAAATCATGGCTCCCTGCCAAATGCTAAGCAACATTTAAACAAACTGGACAGGCACAAGTCTATGGGACCCGACGGGATACACCCATGAGTGCAGAGGGACCTGGCATTGTAAGGCCACTCTCAATTATTTTTTAAAGGTCATGGCAAGTGGAGGAGGTTCTTGAGGCTTGGAGGAAAGTAATGATCACTGTCGTCATCAGGAAGAGCAAGAAGGAGGATCTGGTGATCTTCTAGTGAGCTGCTGAGCCTCACCTCAATCCCCAGGAAGGTGGTGGAACAAATAATCCTGGAATCCTTTTCCAAGCATATGAAGGAGAAGGCGGCTCTTGGGAGTTGTCAGCATGGATTTATGAAGGGGAAATCATGCCTAATGAACCTGATAATCACCTTCTATGATGAAATGGCTAGCAGGGTGGATGAGGGGAGAGTGGTAGATGTTGTATAACTTGACTTTAGCAAGGCTTTCCACAATGTCATAACATTTCATTGACAAGCTGATGAATTACACACTAGTTAATTGGACAGTGAAATGAATTGAAAGCTGGCTGAACTTGCAGGATCAAAGGGTTATAATTAGTGGCACAAGGCTCAGCTGGAGGGCAGTCACTAATGGTGTGCCCCAGGGGTCAAGACTGGGACCAATATTTTTTCACTTCATTAATGATACGGATGGCAGGATATACTGCACCTACAGCAGGTTTGCAGAAGATACAAAACTGGGAGTGTTGGTTAGATCAGATAGTTGTGCTGCCATTCAGAGAGACCACAACATGAACTTCAGCAAAAGGAAATGTCAAGTATAACCCCAGGCACCAGTACCTGCTGAGGGTCGACCAAGCTGGAAAGCAGCTTTGCAGAAAAAGACCTGGGGATCCTGGTAGACACCAAGTTGACTGTCCAACCTTGTGGCAAAGGAGGCTGTCCTGGTTTCGGCTGGGATGGAGTTAATTTTCTTCCTAGTAGCCGGTATAGTGCTGTGTTTTGGATTTAGTATGAGAATAATGTTGATAACACACTGATGTTTTAGTTGTTGCTAAGTAGTGCTTACACTAGTCAAGGACTTTTCAGCTTCTCATGCCCTGCCAGCGAGAAGCTGGGAGGGGGGAGAGCCAGGACAGCTGACCCAAACTGGCCAAAGGGATTTTCCATACCATATGACGTCATGCTCAGTATATAAACTGGGGGAGCTGGCTGGGGGGGTGGGGGGGCAACCGCTGCTCGGGAACTGGCTGGGCATTGGTTGGCAGGTGGTGAGCAATTGAATTGTGCATCACTTATTTTGTACATTCGTTTATCATTATTATTATTCTTATTATCCCTTCCTTTTCTATCCTATTAAACTGTCTTTATCTCAACCCACAAATCTTACTTTTTTTTTTCAATTCTCTCCCCCATCCCACTGAGGTGCAGGGGGAGTGAGCAAGCAGCTGTGTGGTGTTTAGCTGCCCGCTGGGTTAAACCACAACAGAGGCCAACAGCCTCCTGGGTTGCATGAGGAGGAGTGTTGCCACCAGGCTGAGGGAGGTGATCTTTCCTCTATGTTCAGGACTTGTGAAATACATCTGGAGCACTGTACCCAGTCCTGGTCTTGCTAGTACAAGGCAGACATGGACATACTGGAGAGAGTCCAATGAAGGGCCACAAAGATCATAATCTTTGATGATTATTATCAAGAGATTCGAGCACCTGTTGTATGAGGAGAGGCTGAGACAGCTGGATCTGGTTAGCCTGGAGAGAAGGCGGCTCAGGAAGGATCTTACTCATGTATATAAATATCTGATGGGCGAGGAATAAAAAAGAAGGAGCTGGACTCTTCTCAGTGATATCCAACGACAAGACAAGAACCAAGAAACTGCAACAAGAAATTCCACTTCAATACATGAAAAAACTTTTTTTTACTCTAAGAGTGATCAAATATTGGAGCAAGTTTTCCAGAGTGGTTGTGGAGTCTCTGTCCTTGAGGGGTATTCAAAACCCAACTAGATATGGTCCTGATCAACCTGCTTTTGCTGACCCTGCTTTGAGCAGGGGGTTGGACAAGATGATCTCCAGAGGTTCCTTCCAACCTCAGCAATTCTGTGATTCTATGAGACAGAAATATTTAGTTCTTTTCCATGGCTGGATTTTGTATAATACCATGGGACTTATATTGTGTCTGTACTGTATATAGTCAAGACAAAAAGCAGTTTAATGTACTTGGTGACTTGAGAGAAGACAAAGGAAACGGAGAGAGATTACATATTCCACTGTTTTCCTTAATGGGCAATTGCAAAATGATTTAAGACATAACAGGAATAATCCAAAGAAGACTTGTGAACAGAAGGTATATTAATACATTGATGCTTTGCTAGCTAATTCTGTAGTGCTGTAAATACCTCTCAAAACAATCCCCTCAGGTGGTTCCACAGGTGCTTTCATAACATATTGAAGCATCCCTCCTCCAGAACAGGAGACCTTCATTTCTATTGGGAAAGGTAGTTTGAAAAAACAGAGCAGAGAAAGCAAAACAGCAATAAGAAGAAACCAGACTAACTTGCACTGCCCATTTTTTCTGAATCTCTTCATGTTCATAGAAGTTAGCCCTTCTGACAGTGCTGTTCTCTTTTTTATAACAAATACCCCCAAACCCCAAAGTAATTTTATATTAATGCAATATTCTTTTTTTCACTTTTGTCTCTGTATCTTCACAGTCATGTGATGATTCTCCTCAGATTTTTTCTCCTCTGCCCAATGGGTTTTGTGATCAGAAACCTCTCAAAGCTGTGGACTCTTGCATTCTTCTGGATCAGCTTTGTACATCATGCACCTCTCCTTCACCACCGACTGCAAATGGTTTTCTTGCAAACCTCTTAAAGGCACATATTTTATTTCACATGTCCTTCTTTCAGTTGTCCCTACTTGTGGGGGGATGGCTACATACTCTTTTTTTCCTCCTCACGTTATAGTTTTCTCATCTGTTCCACAGCTCCCATCTGGTTTTTATTGTATTATTCCTCCGTGAAAGATAAAAATCTAACTAAATAGGAAGCTATGCAAAGCACCATTAAAACTGAGGATTTCATAGTTGATTTCCTTCCTTCTCTCCCCTTATCCCCTGCTAATTCTTTCTTTTGTTTTGCCTTCTCTCATATCATTGTAGTTATGTGTAATGAAACTCTTCAGGGGCAGGGATTATAGCTAATTTATCTGCTTGTATAATATCTTAGAGTACTGGCAGATTAAACAACAATATCTACGGTAGACAAGGTAGCTTAAGACAGGAAAAGAAATTTTTGAAAAATATTGCTGCTTTTATAAAGCATTTGCTCAGAAACAGAACTGCTGTTGTTTTATCACCAAAATGTAATGACACATCTCCTACTAACTTTAGTATATGAAGGTCACAGAGTAAAATTTATTTTAGAGTTTAAAGTTCCTGAGAGTTTAAAGTTCCTGAGATGTGTTCTCCCTAACTTCTTCTATAAAAATCCACTTCTCCATATTGAAGACCTGCAATGGATTTTAATTTTAATTTTAACTATGAATTGAATTGATAGGACAATTTTTTTTGCAGAGACTTCAAATAAAGAAAACTTTTTAATACCTTAGTATAATGACCTGAACTTCACTGGGCCCTAAGCTTTGTTCTTCATATCTTAAAAAATACTAGGAAAGATATAACTTGTTTATAATAGTCCCTAAAAATGATAGTTTATATCTTCTAATAATTACTATGAACTCAGACAAAAAATGGGATGGATCATTTTCTTATCTTCCAAAAATCAAAGTGACTCCACTGACATCAATATGATTATGACAGATTTTGATATCTGAGAATCCTTAAAATTAACTATGTCTCAGATAGAATACATCAGCAGTAAAGTCACAAATCCATCCTAAAGATAAATTTATTTTTAATAGTGTTTAAGTCAATAGGTAGACTTTTCAAAAAATATATTGTTTCCAAAGAAAATAATGATATATCTTTATATTTTTTCATCATCACAAATTATGAACCAAGGTTTGTCAATAAAAGCATATGGAAATGTCATAGAAAGATTTCTTTCTAATTGGGTCATGAAAACCACAGAAGGATAGCTTTGCTTAAGATGGAAGCTGTTCTGTTTTGCACTGTCCTCATATACAGCATGGTAACCACACTCACTCTAACAATTACTTTAAACATTAAAGAACAGATACTTCTGGAAGACTGTACTTCGTTTATCATCTAGAGAGAGCTCTTTGTTTGCAATTTCCGTGCTTACAGGTGAATATTCTTAGTAAATCTTTGAAGTAAGAGATGAAAAACCCCCACAACAAACCACAGAAAGAAAAAGGGAAAAAAAAAGACTGTAGGGTAAGATGAGAAACTGCAGGTCTAGAATATGTTTAAATGACAAGATGGGTCAGTGAGGACTTTGCTTTAAGTATTTCTGATAAGAGGAAAAAGAAAAGCAAAAACACGAAGAGAAAAAATTAACATCAAATAATGACAGTACAGAAATTATTATTATTTTGTGCATAAACAGAATGAACCAAGTCAGATTGCATAGCTCTATTTCACGGCTGGCTTGATTTTAGGCAGGTCATTTTAGGAACTATTAAAATAGGGTAATATGAAAGGGGTTTTCTTAAACATTTCAGACATGCAGAAGTGCTTTTCAACCATTGCATGGATGACCAGCACACTAGCTTTGGCCATTTGCAGTACTGCTAGCCTTGGTTCAATCCTACAGAACATGTATTCAGGTACTCATGTAATTGATATTGCTCACAAGCATATTTTCAGAATCCGGTCCTATTTCTTTTTTTGTAATTTATTTGAGATTTTAAGACCAAAAGGAAGTTTCACTATCAAATGATCTTCAGCTGAAAACTCAACCCCATTCTTACCTGTCACTGTATTTAATCTACAGCAGTATTTTCTGATGTTTATTTAAGCCCACATTGTCTTCCTTCTCCTCCCCCATTCCTGTACCCTTACTGGTGCCTCCTCGTCGCTTGCTTTGGCAGCAATGGACAGCACCGATTGCCCTGAGCATAAAGCCCAGGCCCTGCTATGGCTTATTCACCTGGACTGTCCTCTTTACCACACACCTCCTGTAACACTTGAACAGCTCACTGCTGGCACACACTGCTGGAAACCCGTGACATAGGGTATAGACATGTTTGCACTTCCAGTTCCAGGAGCACAGGAGCTTGCTTTGGCTGCTTCAAGCTCCTCTGACACAAACCAGCTCTCACCTGAGATTTGTGCCTTTTTCCTCCAGGGTCTTTTAGCTTTGCCACCTTGTCACTCAGGGCTGGCTCTTATCTGACTGATTCATAGTGTGGGCAGAAGGTGTTTCTCTATTCCTGAAAGACTATGTAGACTTATTTCTTCTAAGCATTATCCACGTTCTAAGTTTCTAACTGATGAGCCATTTACACCATCCTTACGTGACCAGTGCCAATTACACTTTATCCTTTCTGTTAGAACCATTTTGTTTTAAATTTCATCTTTCAATAATTTCAATTCAGAACCAGAAGTTATAATGTCTCCATATTAATTAAATGTGTTATGACTATGATTTTTACCTTTTTTACTTAGATGGATATATCTGAATACCAACTTGTATCAGACAGTAAAGGTTTTACAGAGATACACAAGAACACAATGAATAGTATAAAGTGCATACCAAATAATTGCATTTTTTTATATCCTACAGTGCAGCTTCTACTACTTCTAGTAACAGTAGAATTAAAAAAAAAATAGTTGGTCAGTCTTTTAATGCATCCATTTTGTATGGTGAATTCATTGTCGCTCATTGACTTGCCTATTCATTGAACACCGTCAAATAAATTACTCGACTAATAAACCTTAATATCTCCAGAACTGAGGTTACAACAATAGTCAGCACCAGAGACAAAAAGATATATCACCTTTGCTATTCTTTCTGAACCCATTTTGATTAGTTATGTATCATTTTGCCTTAAAAGCAATGTGCTCAAAACTTAACAAATACAACAGGCTGAGACCATGTCATGTTACTTTTCTCTTTCCTGGAAAATCAGTTCATATTACTTTTCATGCTATCATAAGACATAGTCAAATAAGGCTTTTCCCTCTGAAAAGGGAAACGAAATAGGGGAACTATGCTGTCATGTGCATTCAAAGTAGTTACAAATTATATGGTAAGACTGTTATACTTTTTTCTCCTTAGTGTTTATGATCCAGTAAATTATACTTTTATTTAGGCTAATGAAAAGTTGACATTTAAGACTACAGACAACTTCAGATGTACATGGTTATGTGAAAATTTGCATTTGTCTTATCCTCAAAACTCCTTGAATTTTAGTGAAGAATTCCTCCTCATTTTTGTGTACTTTGGATGAATGCCTGGAAGACTTTTGCTTTAACCTCACAATCACATGTATGAGATGTTATGAGGTGTATGACTTCTTTTTTTTTTCCTGATACAATGCCCAAAGTTTCCTATTTCTTTTTTTTTTTTTTTTTTTTTTTTTTTTTTTTTTTTTCTTTATTTGGTTACACTAATTTTTAATTAAATAAAAAAATAAATCAAAGCTAGGGACAGCTTCATAGGGAAAGTGGGACTGCGTTCCATATATAGAATAGTATAGTTAGATATACATACACACATGCTCATAGAGACACAGATAGATACACATGTGTGTATATGTAGATAACAATACAGAGCACACTCATTAGTTCTGCCTGAGATGGTGTATCACCTCAACAAATCCAGCCACAGAATAAATGCGACAAGAATTATTTTTTTTTTTTTTTAAATACTGTTTTATAAAACACTTATAATTTTGTTTCTCATTTTTTCTTTTCTTTGCTCCTCTCTATTTTTATTTGTCACTTTCTACCAAACCTTTCACTTTTTCTTGTTTTTGAGTCTGTCTTCCACATTTTTTACCCCACTATCAGTTTCCTTCTTGTTACTAATTCTTAATTTCTACTATTCCACTTCCCTGCCAAACCAACTGTCTTGTGTCAGCACTGCCTGTGCTGAACAAAGGATTGAGACAGCAGTGCTCTGTCTGCTTCCAAGCAAGGCACCGAAAGTTTTCTGCTCTAGAATACTAGAAGATACTGTCAAAAAGTACCATGAAGGGTGTATTACACTATTCTAGCCAAACTTTACAATTATTTCATGGTGTAGTGTGCAATCTTACTTTAAAGCAACCTGGAAAACTGAGTCTTGAAATAGTGAATTGCAGTGTTGCATAAAACCTGGAGTTGGTATATACACATCTTTGATGCAGGTAGGGATTTCAGGCAATTTATCAAATCTAGGAGAGTCAGCTGCTCCTTTAGGGYAAAGCAAGCTTTAGGAATGTATTTCAGAGTGAGGTATGATACATTTTCAGAATTCTAGAAATATTATAATGTAAACAGATCAGAAAATGATATGCAATATATAAGATGCTGAAGAGTAATGGGAAAGATTACTTCATGTTATCACAAAAAAATATACTATATCTCTATTAAGTATCTCTCAGATAACTGTAATTACTTAGCTGTGGTACATTTTTGGAATGTACTTACAAATGTCAAGGATTCTTATAAAATATTTAAACAAACCAATGTGTTGTCAAAATTCATGTGAAACTTCACGTTATGAAAAAAAAGCAAAAGCAGCATTTCAAATGCTATACAAGTGACTAGTGTATGGTAATCTAGATAAAATGGAAGATTACAATATTATCACCACCTTTTGCTCCTATGTTTCTTTTTAAATTTCTTGTCTTTTGACATAATCTCTTAAAATTGAATTCATTTTGCTTGCAGTCTTTGCTTTTTTCATAGCATACTCATATCTCCTGTTCTTACTGGTATGTTCTTATTCTTATCATATTTTCTTGTCTGATAGTATTGCATTTTGAGAACCTAGATTTGAGAGGCCATTTCTTATTTTGTACTAGAACATCTATCATTATTTAAACACTATTATTTTCACTTGAACCGTGCTGCTTCAAGGAGTTAGACTGCTAAGTCAGTATGTTCGTAATACTCATGTTGGCCTGATCACATCCTCTGAAAGTGAGTGGTGAAAGTGCCATTGATTCCAGTGACAATAAAATTAGACTATAGGCTTTTAGAAATAACTGAAACTGTTCAAACTGAGCTAATTCTATTATAAAGAAGAAGAAAAAAGTACTTGATATTCCAGCTGTGAAATATTTTAATATTAGTGCCAAGTCTCTTCATCAGTGAATTTCAAATTACAAACTCATACTCAAAATGAGTAAGGTGTTGAAACATTTATGTGTTATTCAACAAGTATGTTCTGCTTTTACACATCAGTAATTTGTTCTTTTATTCTATCATGCCCTTATTTTTGTAAATCCTTCTGATAAAGTCAAAATTAAGTTCTTTTTTATTTCTTCATACAATCTTTAATTTTGTGTAATCCATACTAAAACCACAGTAATTGTGCTCCAGGCATTTTAATAAAATATGCTTCATATGTTTCCTAAAGAACCTGTGTTTTAATTTGAATTAATGGCTTCTTTCAGCTACAAATTTTCAAGATTTTTCCAGGATTTTGTTTGCCTGAATTTGATCAAACAGTGGCATCCAGTGGGAAAAGTAGATGTCTATTCCCAAGAGGTGTAGCTATTGATATATGTATTAGCTATGCTCATTTTAGAAAGGAAAGAATGCTAATACCCTATGAGAAATCAAAAATATTTCTTTAATTTATAATAAGTAACAGTATGACAGACTTATTAAGCTGGTTCAATTTTTGCAGTTCCAGTAAGAACATGACTTTAGTCAGTCTTTGATTCCCTTAGTTTTTGCTGGACCGTTTTCATTTCATGATAGCACAATTTGAATCATTATCAGTTTCTGACAGTCGCTTCTGCTACTGCTATCTTCCCTGAACAAAAGGTACAGTATTGAATACAACCTACTCATGTGTTGATGAGAAATACAGGTGATTAATGCCATTGAAATCTAATTTATTGTGGATTGAATGTGCATGCATACGTTATGCCTCACTTAGGTTATATTTAAGACCATTTAACTGTGTGGAAATTATTGAGTTAACACTTCAAACTAAAATAAAAATAAAAACTCCAAGAATTCTACAGCAGAAACAAGATAATGAAAGCATGAAATGTCTGTGAAATATTAATATCTCTAAGCTCAGGTCCTTCAAACTCACTCCATATATGTCCACTTCCCCCCCAACACCCCCCGCCCCTGCCCTGATTTCCACTTGTTGGAAGCTCTCTGCTAGTAAATATTAATCTAATCAGCCTATGGCACTTTACATACATTAACTAAAAAGCCAATATATTTAAAAGAAATTATGCAACTGATCTTCATTGGTAGATACCCAGAGTTTTGCCAGTTTCCAGTTGAAATTGAATCAGCACCAGTGTCCTGTGCAAATTGCATATAGTATAATAGCTACTGCATTTGCATAAACTAAGTTTATTAGCTCTAGATTACATCATAAGTAGCCAAATGCTGTTTGAGGTTAAGTTGGTAAATGCTTGTTCAGTATGGTACACTGTCACTCTGTTTCCCTAGATGGAGGTTTGCATAACAGTAAAATAAGAGAAACCATTGCCACCATAGTTATGAATGGTAAATGCATTTTTAACCAGAGAGGAGCCCAATTTACTGCAAAGAGGGGACAGACACTAATGGTGTGGATAGGGAAGTATATATTTGTGCATGATTGCAGTCTTTATCAATCGGTGCAGATGTCAGTGGTACCTAATTCTTATTCCCCAGCACAGTTCCACTTGGAAAACAGAAGACTGGACTGTTTTTTCTAGATATTTTACTGGAGCTAAGTAGAAGATCCCCTCCCAGAATTCACACACACACACACACACACAAGTTACTGAAAGGAAAGTCATGTGAGGATTTAGTTTTAAATGGAGAAAATCAGTTAATTCAATGTTGGTTTGTTTTTTTTTTTCTATAAACAACATTGATAGATAAGTGTGTAATTATTTTAGAATACTGAATCTGTACTCAAACATATTTCATATAAATTGCAGAAAACATTGTGTACTATTTCTTCTTTTCTCAATCACTTTCATTATTTACTGTGTCCATTATACCATTCCCCCTTCTTTGTATACGTAGTCTGTAATCTACACTGTATAGATTCTGTACTTATATGTAGACAGCTATATACTTATATGTAGACTGACAAGAGATATCTTGTTACACTTTCCTATCTTCAAGGAATTAAAATACATATATGTATTTTATATTCCCTTTTACTTAGCTGTATAATAAACATCTATTCCTTGCCACTTTGTGTCATCTTTTCTCAGACAATACTCTAGATAGCATCTTTTCTAGAAATTCCTGAGGAAGGCTTAATAGAAAGCTAAAGAAGAAACTTAGAGTCAAATAAAATCTGATTACTAGTTCTTGTCCCTGCCCCAAGACAGGAAATATTTGATTTACAGGCATCAGAGAAATCCTGTTTATGATGCAGCTTTTTAGGAGCTTGTTAATACTCTGATGAAATAACAAAAATCCACAGATTCCTTGATTATTTTTTTTAATCCTATTTAAAATAAAGAATTTTAAGGATCTGATTTCTAGATCACACTGGGTTAGTAAGGGAGGAGGAGTGCGTAGTAAGGCAGGTAAGTCACCTTAAAACTACAGACAAGAAATGCAGACACTAGAAAAGGGAGGGACCTGCCCAGGGTCACCAATTAAAAAACAGGGAGAAACAAAGCTGAAGTCTCCTGATCTTATCAGCTGTTTTATTCACTATTTGGTTAAAGAGAATGTAGACATTATTTATTCTTTCAGATGTGAAGGTTTATGTTTTCTTCTGTATCCATTTTTATACCTATTTTCCAAAGATTGCAAGGGCCTTCATTCAGAAAAAAACCAAAAACAAAACCAAAAACAACAACAAAAAAAACCCATAGAAATTGAACAAACCTGAAAGGAGCTCATAGTCACCCAGTCATGCAGTATTGCCATTCCTAGCAAAAAGCCAAAATTTTTTCAATGAGTTTGCAAGGCCTCAGTACTGAGGCTTGTCAGACTTCTTTTGCCTGGTAAAGTTTTGACTGGCCTGGAGGTTTGTTTTTGGTTTTGTTTCTTTTTTTTTAATTCATTTAGCTGGAACTGCATTTTTTTTTTTAAAGACCAAGTTTTTTGTTTTACTTTTGTTTATCTTTGTATGACACAACAATAGATTTTATTCTGTGTATTGTACCAGGAGTTTCTCAGTGTTTTTAACTGATAGGTGGATGATAGATGAAGGTGATTTAAAATAAAATAAAATAAAATAAAATAAAATAAAATATTCAGCTAAACATATCTTAATATGGCTAATATCAGCTACAATTACTCTTTATAATGGGGAATATTAAGAAACCAAACTTTTTTAAGAACTAATAAGCTACTACAATGCCCCCTGTGAAATCAAAACCAAACATTAAGGAAACATAATGTAATCTGAAAAAAAACCTGATAAAATAGAGGGAAAAAATCTCTCAAGAGAGAAATTATTTTTGGATTCTTTATTAACGAGCTATCACACTTTATGTATGCTGACATAACCCATTTAGGATTTTGGAGAAGGAGAAATAAAAGCACTGTGAGTTTATATTAGGAAAGAATGGGACATTTGAAATTCAGTCTCCCTGTTGCAACACTTCTTTTTTGACAGTCAGAGAGATGGTTCCCTTATATTTTACCATTCAGCTGACAAGAAAATMTTGTTTCTGTTAACTAAATAAAGTTAAAAAGAAAGTGGTTTTGCATAGTAGAAAATGATCAGTGTTGAGCTCAGTTTTGGTCCATTTTAATTTTAATACTGAAAATATAAAACTACACAGTTTCATTTTTAGGTTACTTCAGCTAACCATCTTTGCTGTGTTTCAGAGGATGAGAGGTAGAAGTCATGTTTCTGTTTAGTCAATGAAAAAAAGAAAAAAAAAGAAAAAAATCAGCCTGTCTCTAGCTCTGACCAGTGTAGACCGCTATAACTATTCATGCTGCTTCAGAGGCAAAGAGCTGGATAACTGTCTGGTGCTATGGGGGAATGCCGAAATTGTCATGTCCTGCTCTTCATGCTTTCTCAGAGGCAACAGGAGTGGCAAGTCTTGCTCTCCCAGGTGCTACCCTGTCTCTTTGGGCCAACACTGACCTCCCACCACATTTTCACTATTCTTGTTTCTTTTTGTCTCTCCAGCTATAGAGGTCTTGAGCTTCCTGAACTCCTGCTCTTAGAGGAGTATTTCTCTGCACTTCCATTCTGAGAGGGGGGGCTTGATAGCTATTCTGTAACAAAATTCAAGTTGAGATGGGGATGGAGGGAGGGAAAGAGAGGGAAGGGGTTGGGGATACAAGAAGAAAGCGAGGAGGAAGGAAATTAATTATGAGTATTTTCAGTGGACATTTGTGCTCTTTCCTTCTACCTCTTCATTTTACTTTTGCAGTGAAAACATTGCAATCTGTATTTCCTCTCTGAAAGTTTGCAGCAATTTTGTATTTTTTGGGGAGGTTTCCTCTAATTAAACGTCCACAGTTTCTGCATGATTTATTTCTCTTATTCAGCATAATGTAATTGCTTTCCATCAAGAGCTAGTTGACAGAACTGTCAATATCTTCACATCCTTCTGTTAGCCTGACTCACTGATTCATCATCTGCCTTCTGCAGATACACTCAGCACCATTTTTGATGGGCTGGCCAGCAGGAAAACCTGTCTCATTTGCCAGCATGTTTTTCATTCTTCAGATCCACTCTTTCCAGCTCTGTTATGGAACAGGGTTTATAGATGTTTAGCTCACTGTCCATGATCAGCAAAAACAGCTGATAGAGATAAGACATGAATTTACAATGTGTTCTCCCTCAGCATACTCAGCATTTTCTCTTCAAAACAGTAGCCAGTGGTAAATTGGGCAGCAAGTGTTATACAACAATTACCCTCTCAAGGCTTATCGAGACAACTACTATGTCTTCCTATAAGGCAACCTGTTCACTTGACTTCTTTTAAAGAGTAGTTTCAAAAAGCTTCACAAACAAGGAAAAGTTCTCATACTCTGTAGGGGAGAGGAAACAGTGTTAACCTGTTTGCAGGAGTACAGATATATAGAAAGAAGAGGGATCTTTGCGATTACAAAATTTTAGGTCTAACAGTCAAAAATTTTGAAAGACCTTTTTTTCTTTCCTTTTTTCCTTTTTTCCCCCCCTTTTCTTTTATTTGCTTTGCTTTGCTTTGCTTTGCTTCTATTTGCTTTTCTTTTCCTCTCCTCTCCTCTCCTCTCCTCTCCTCTCCTCTCCTCTCCTCTCCTCTCCTCTCCTCTCCTCTCCCCTTCCCTTCCCTTCCCTTCCCTTCCCTTCCCTTCCCTTCCCTTCCCTTCTCTTCTTTAGCTTAAAGGAGAATATAATCAACTGACATCTTGATAT
This sequence comes from Phoebastria nigripes, assembly GCA_035582835.1. Lineage (NCBI taxonomy): Eukaryota > Metazoa > Chordata > Aves > Procellariiformes > Diomedeidae > Phoebastria > Phoebastria nigripes. Next base: position 31,064 of record JAYKAV010000021.1, read on the forward strand.
TATCCACTTTACACTGTGTATTACAAACAGTAGACATCCCCTACATGGAGCTGGATTTAGAGAATATTTTTAAGCAACAGTCTAAATGATTGCACTGTATAAGTTCATGGAGATGGCTCACAAATGCAAAACCAGAAGTTTCCAAAGACCTGAACACATTTGTGAACTGAGCCAGCAAGCAAGTTTTGAAACATTACAATTATACATGCCTGGTGGAGAAGAGTAACCCAGATAGATTTATTCTCTGCTTCCTCACAAACATATCTGATTAATTTTTGTTTACCTCTATTCCCCTTAGTTGTGTGTTCTTATAAACTCCAGTTCTCAATCATTTTTACATCTTGTGCTTGTACTGTTGCTTGCGTTGTAAGGCAGTCTTATGTTATTTATTATTCACATGTAACAGAGATCAGAATCTGGTCATATTTGCATACTATATAATATATCTCCTTATGACTTGAGAGCAATAGTATAAAATATGTAAACAGCTGAAAGTTAAAAATAAAAATATGCAAAAGTTGTTTATTTCTTTCTTGGAGCAGATCTAGGGAGAAATAAAGACAAAATGACAGTGCTGTTAATAAAATTTACTGTAAAATACATATGGTGGATACCATCTAATGAGCTTCTTTTTTTCTGTAATTATTTGGAAATCTAAGTATGCAGAGCTTACCTAAATCCTGTATAGATATTTAAGAATGGGGCAAAATAGCATGTAGGCATTCAGCCACTCAAAGATTCAGGTGTGCAATTCCCAAGTCACTTATGCAAAACAGGCCAGTCAGAAGGATCCAGTAAAGAGAAGTTTGTCTCAAATTCTCTCCTGGAAGTAAGTATTAAATTCAGGACTCCAGTTAGGTACTTTTGAGTACTTAGTGACTTAAATCTCCTCTGGGACCTATGGAATTACATCTTAAAATAAAATATAGATTTTTACACATGTACATATCTTAAATTTCTTCTCTAAAAAAGCTCGTCTTCAGGGTTTTTTAGCTAATAACATTGGTCAGGGAAAAAGTGGTTTTCAGATAGCTTAGCCATGGATTATCACAGTTAATATAGCCTAGCAGTCCAAAAAAAGCTTTTGGTATTTTCATAAACATAATTGGGTGAGAAGAAGATCCTGTCAAATTTTAAATCTGAGAACCTACAGATACTCAGCAGATGTTACCGGCATTTGTTTAGAAGCAGAGAGCTTCATTCAGGAAGCATCACAGTTTATTTGATTGATGTCCCTTAATATAATTTTGTTMCAAATTTTCACATGATTTTTTTCAGTGAGAATAAAACTTCAGTATAAAAGAAATAGAAATAGAAGCAGAGGAAGGAATGCAATTATTTGCCATGTGGCTGATTGATATTACAGATTTCAGGAATGCAAATTCCAAGGATTTTCTGAAATTTTCTAATTTCCCTTCTAAGCATACATAGCAGATCTCAGTTTATATTCAGAATTAGGTCTCCTTTCTGCTTATTATTTCAAGGCAAAAAAACCAAAAGGAAATGGAAATAAAGCACATATCTACCACTGTCTGTGTATAGGTCAAGATTCAACATTATATTTAAAACATGATAAATGCTGGCRATAAGCCTTAAACACAGAGTTCTTCTAGAAAGAAGGTTCCTGTCAGCCGTTGTCCATTAAGAGAAATATTCAGCTGCCCATCATATGAAAACATGTTAATAAATTATTAACACTAAAAATGTTGAAACATAAAGCTCTCATGAGGCACACTGTAAATGTTAAAGAAATTAACCTCCCCCTATTTCAAAGTTTCTCGTGTTTATCATATATTTTTTGTTGTGAGTTATTTCTGACCATGTCTTTGTGAATGAAATAYAATGTTGATAATTAGCAGAACCTAGATACTAAAAATGTGTATTTGCAATTGTCTTTTGTTATTAATAGTTTTTTTAATCATGTTCTAATACTATAAAAATAAGCAAAATGCATTCTCTAAATAGGCAAAACATGTCRTCTGTCTTAGTTAGCTTCACTACCTGGTTTTCACTTATGCAAATAATAATGAGCTTTCACAGTTTTTATAATGATCTGTTTATTTTCAATGAAACCAGACCAAAACCTGCAGGTAACTGTAAATTTTATGCAATTTAAAAAAAAAAAAAATCTTCTTGTACTTTAAACACACAAAAAAGTCCAAAATAAGATAATAACACTATGCAATTTATTTTATTATCGTACAAAAATGCAAAAATGTGTGTCATTCTGAGCATATATGGCATAGCAATAAATCTCTCTGTAAATATTGACAGAACCCGTCAGTTCTAGACCATAACTTAAGCTGAAGGTTTTCAAGTCAGATCCAATTACCCTTTTTTTCATCTCTGTTGCTCTGACAGACTTGTTTCATTAGCAAAAAGTGTGTGCCCCATTGCAAAAAATCTCCATACTAATATGCATTTTACTACTCCTGAACAACTAGGGAATAGAAAAATGAGATGGTATGTTGTTGGCTATGGTAATATGCATATCTCTTGAGTATTGCTTTGAATTAATTTATTTTTAGTATACAGGGTCTTTGTTGTGAAAAGCAGTCTTTTTTTCATCTGTTTATCTTTAACTCTTGCATTATGATGGAAATTCTATGGGTATGATCTGACTGGTGAGTTCCACTGATTCCAGTGGAAATTAGGAACAACCATGATTAACCACTTTAAATCAGCTTTTGAACATTTTATATTATTTTACCTTTGTTCTGAGTACTTGTGTTTAGATGCAATTCTCTTCTATGAAAGTAATTATGTTTATACAGTATTGAAAAATATGATCAGAGTTAAAATCCAACATAACAGTTATAGTGGTCTTGTAACCTTCAAATACCTCTGACTATACCCACTTCTGGAATTCATTGTTTAACAGAGGAAAACTCAACAACTATTGTATTTTTCATTTTTTTTTCCAATGGTGAAAACAACATAAGTATCATGTAAAAAGTTTTTTGTTATTTAATTTACTTTTGTTTTTAATTAACAAAAATCTATTACAGTGTTTTCAACAGACTGTAAATTTTTGTCACGAGTCTTGTTGTTTTTCACTGTGCTGACCAAATCCTAAGAAGAACTGGTAGTTCTGAAACTCTTTTGCTATCTTTGAATCCCCATCCCAGATCTTTTTAATTTGTACCTGACAGATGAGCCCTCTGGAGCTCTGTATCCCATAACAGGAAAAAAATACGAAAAATGTTAAAGCAGATTTAAAACAGTGAAATTAATTCCAAATATCAGAATCTATTGTACAATCCTGCCTTAGCTGCAGCATACATCTGATTTGAAAGGGGCGGGGACAGTGTTTTCTCTGCCAATAGTCCTTGTTTGAGGGTCAACACTACCTGAAGTTAATGTGCCTGGGAGTCAGACTGCCTCCAATTCATGTACGAGTAGGCCTGCATGAAGGTGTCTGTATGTGCATGAGATGCTTGAGCACAAGGTGTCTTCATTCTTGCCATGGAGATGTTCAAAAAAGGCATCAATACAGTCAATGAAGCTCAGAGAGAAAGTTTTGGGTCACCTTAAACTAGCCACCTAGGGTTTAATTTGCCTAAGCATAGGTCTAGTGCCTTTTTGCGTGCTTGAGGTGCCTAGCAGAGCATAGATCTCCAACAGTTTCTTTGCTGCAAATTCATAACTGCCAGTTCCCTGTCAATTCGTAGATACCAGTGGGTTTTTGACTGACACTAAATGCTTCTGTGTGAGTAGCTGAATCACGTTTCGACATGATTTTAGGTGCTTTGTCTAGGCTGAATTACATTGCTTCATTCAAAACTGCGTCATTCTCTGTGGAATTACAGCAAAAATATGTCGTAGAAGGGTGATAGCTAAAGAAAGACTAAGCTATGAGAAATATTATGTGCAATATAAAGTCAACAATAGCCTTTCAGTAGATCAACATTATTTCTCGAAGTCCTGGGCATATATGCACTTATTGATAATCTATTTGTGTTTTAAATGTTTAACTATATTCACCCTATGTTGGCAAAAGGGAGAAGTAGTGTTTTAGGATATGAATTATAAGCTGGACGTCTTTCTACTCTTACTGAAATACAATTTAGAAATAATTTATGGTGATGTGAAAGCATTCTGAGAACTCTTTGCCGAAAAGATTCTCCAATATTTGACTGAAATGAGACAAGAACATAAGGCTGGATATATTAAAAAAAAATAATGCTTGTTGCCCTTGGGCACTGCATAGGAATATATGTAATTTATTTCACTCTCTTATTTAACCATTTGGTATTTGAAGTGTAGAGCAAACATGATTTTATCATGGTTTTTTCCAGTAATTTTCTCTGCAGAAAGTGTGACCACTTACTCAGGTCACACATGATAAAAGAAATGACCCGGTGAAATAAAAAAAAAATCAACAAAAGATCTGGAGACAAACTCAAAGATCTGACTCACCATTAACGTAATTCCATAAATATTTCCCCATGCATTGTAGCTGCTTTGTTTAATATGTTAGGTCATGTGTCACTGAACTTCAAATGACAAAACACTGAATACTGAAATTTAAAGTAGTAAATAGCTATAAAAGCACTCATTATGCATTTATTTGCAGCTAGAAGAAAAACAATCAATTCACAAAATGGTATTCACAGCTGAAATTAAATGGTGAACTGGCAAGGTGCAATTGGGTAAGTGTCACAGTTATTCATGGTCTTGTATCTAAGTGAGAGTTTGTCTGCATTTTAATTAGTAGAGAATAGTTAACATCTAACTCTTACAAAATATAGAGCACGTCTGCCCATACGTCATTATGCTTTTATAAATATAAGAAGTGGGCATTATTATTTCTGTATTTCAAACAGACAGACCAAGTATTTATTTTCCTTCCAGACACAAGTTTTCAATTACAGTATTACTAAGGATCACTCTCAGTGTCGCTCTCAGTGAGTGGATCTCATTGAGAGTTCAAATTTTGCAGTTTTGACTTATTTTGTCAATATAATTAAAATATTTACTGAACAGTTTCACAGTGGGAAATTTTACCCAGTTACATGAAATTTCATAAGCACTTTAGTACTTCTTGTGAAATCATACCTGTCTAAAAGTTTTTGTATTTTTAAACTGATTTTTAATTTTGATGTTTTTGTTTTATTTTTACAAATTCATTTAACAGGAATTGTTTATACAAATAATTCTCAAAACTCTGACAAAAAAATTATTTTTCTTTCCATTTTACAGATTCAGGGTTATTCAGTGTGTAAAATTTTTCATAGATGCTAAATTTCAGTAATCAGAATTGATAGTTGGTGGTTGCTTTTATATGAATGGATCCTTTTGAGTGTGCACAGGTCTGTCATTGTGCATAACTGGACTCCAACAGGCTTACCTCTTTTTCTGGTTTTCTTCTAGAAATTATGATGGGTTTCATCTGATTTAATTTGTCTCATGTCTGCAGATAATCACCATAAGAATTTTTTATAACTTATGAAGAAAGGTTGAGACCCTTGAGCTGGGGTTGTTTAGCCCCAACAGGGGAGACCTTATTGTGGCCTACCAATACTAAAAGGGGGCTTGTAAGAAAAATGGAGAAAGACTTTTTACGAGGGCCTGTAGTGACAGGACAAGGGGCAACAGTTTTAAACTGAAAGAGGGTAGGTTTAGATTCGATATAAGGAAGAAATTATTTACGAAGATGGTGGTGAGACACTGGAACAGGTTACCCAGAGAAGTTGTAGATGCACCATCACGGGAAATGTTCAAGGTCAGGTTGAATGGGGTTTTGAGCCAGCTGATCTAGTGAAAGAAGTCTGTGGCCACAGGCATCTAGTTCAGCCTGAGGGAGCGGGGGAGGGGTGGTARGGTAGGTGGGTGAACTAGGTGATCTTTAAAGGTGCCTTCCAACCCAAACCATTCTATGATTCTATGATTCTAGGAGTATGGCCAACCCAACATAGGCATATAAGACAGTTCAGATACAGGCCAGTCTTTGAATACTTCTGTTTTTCTGCATGAAATGTAATGGGATTTAAAGGTGATTACTATGGATTTACATGTCAAACTATATCTCTGGTGGGGAAGATTCTTAGATCCTACCCTCGTTCACAAAAAATAAAAGACTATGGTTCTCATCTCTAAAAATATACAAGAACAGTTGCACTCTGCATCTACTATCTGCCTCAGAATGAAGTTATAACCTAATCTCTACATGCAGCTAGATGTCTAATATTCAGAGGTTTTTATATGAATCATGTGGTTTAATCGTTAGTAAATTTACTTGAGTTATGAATGGTGACAATTTTTTAAAAAATCTAAGTAAACTGAAACTGTATTAAAGCAGTTTTCTCATTCATTTTTCGCTCTTTTGACCCATAATAGACAAGATGATCAATACTTTTATTGGACAACTTCACCTCAGACAAACGTATTTTTACTTTAATATTTTTGTTGTATGGAACCTACTCTGTGGTCTAGAAGCAACTATGATGAAAGGATCTTTTTCTTTCCTAAATAGACCTAATGTTACAGCACAGTTCTTCATGGTGTAGCGTAGAAGAGTTTTAATATGTTTTCATTTGGTATTGGGAATGCATCATATGAAGGCATTCTTTGTCTATACAGGACAAAAATAATTCCTTTTCTACATAAATTATTTAATTTAGTTGGAAGTAATTTCTCCAAAATAATGCTAAATAAAAGGTGAAAAACTGTTTTAAATCTGATGTGTTTAATTTTCCTTTTTTAATGAGAAACTGACCCCTTGCACTCTCCTTCACTGTGGAATAATTACTATCTGCTATTACTAACACTTCCAGAAATAAATGATCTAGTCAGGATTAGAATTAACAAGCACGGCTGATCAGCCACTATGAACATGCTTTCCTTAGAGTCAATTTCAGCTGACGTTGTTCACTCATTCTCAATTAGGCACTACCTTAGAGCGTTTACTTACTGAATATTTACTTGCTGATCAGCAATTGCTATAGTGGTTTCATGGGCTGTGGAGAAAACATTCAACTAGAATAGGGAAATGTAACTGTCACATTCAGTAGAGGCCCTAGTGATATATATGTAATGGTAACTTAATAAATTGATGACACTGTGCTGAACTGGAATAATACAATTTAGCAATTTTTTCAAAGGAAAAGTAACATCATTTGTTAACTTCATGTTTTGATTTGAAAATGTAATAAATAGAAAATTAATGCAAGTCATCATTTCTATTGCATTCAGTGACAATGTTTATCGTAAGTATAACCTAGCAGCTTAATATCTCAATTTCATAAATGTCCTCTTAAAAAATTTTCTTCCAAATGATACATTAATTTCAGATGGATCAATTAATGAATTTTTACTGTTTTGGTGAAAATGACAGCATAATACACTATTAAAAATTTTTCTGGGAAAAAGAACAATGAGGAAATCTTTCTTTGTGACTTCGCGTGGTTTGTATCTTTATACCATGCTATTCATTTTTTCGTCATAGCACAAGCAGAGCATGAGGCTTAAGGACCAGAGCAGTAGAATCACAAAATCATGCCAAACCAGCTGACAAAACTGCCTCAGTGATTTCTAAATCACTCTTAGCACTGTTCACATAAACTCTAGTGATGAAAATAGTTTTTTACAACTTTGAAGGAGTACATGGGAGAGTAAATCTGAAATAGAAACTATCTGAGTTCACAGCCATGCTGTATTTTGGTCTGATATTATAATATCATGAGGCTGAAAGCACTATTGGTAGTTGCTATCATATTAGAAGTCTTCAACTGTTTCTTTCAGTGACTCAGAGACAGTTTCCAGAATGATTTTTCTAACAAGGAGTGGAGCTAGAAAATTTTAGATCATTCAAATATGCCTGAAGTTTATCAAATATTATGTATTTTTATCAAAACAGTATAACATCATGCATTCATGCTATCGGTTGGCCAGTAGTGATGGGGAATCTTGGTCTGTTTTTCCCAAATGTTAGAACATGATTATTCCTTGGTATAAATCCAAAGTACTTCTTGAATACTAAGGGGTTTTTTTGTCCCTCAGTCTCAAAAAGAATATGGAAAAAAAGTGTTATAAAAGTTTCAGAGAATGTCAAGAAAGATATTCAAAAGTAGGAAAACAAAGAGTTAGGTGAGTTATAAGTAAGTTTCAAATTACTCAGTCTGAAAAAATATATTATCTAGAAGAGATGACAGAGGGCTTTTATGACCGATCTAGAGATGGTGAATATGGACAACTTTTTCCCTGCCTCTTCCTATGGAAGAACTATGGGACATCAGATGAAACTAACAGGTAACACAAAAGGAGACTGTTGTGGTTTAACCCAGCAGGCACTCAAACACCACACAGCCGCTCACTCACTCCCCACACACATGGTGGGATGGGGGARAGAAATTGGAAAAAAAAAGTAARATTTGTGGATTGAGATAAAGACAGTTTAATAAAACAGAAAAGGAAGGGAAAATAATGATAATAATAATAATGATGATAGAATATACAAAATGAGTGATGCACAATGCAATTCCTCACCACCCGCTGAGCAATACCCAAGCAGTGATTGCTACTTTCTGGACCACTCCTCCTATTTATATACTGAGCATGACATCACATGGTATGGAATACCCCATTGGCCAGTTGGGCTAGCTGTCCTGGCTATGCTCCCTCCCAGCTTCCCGTGCACCTGGCAGAGCGTGGGAAGCTGAAAAGTCCTTGACTAGTAGACTACTTAGCAACAACTAAAACATCAGTGTGTTATCAACATTCTTCTCATACTAAATCCAAAACACAGCACTAGGAAGAAAATTAACCCTATCCCAGCCGAAACCAGAACAAGACTGCATCTTGAACTTAGCCCTGCCTTCAGCAGGAGGTTGAACTAAATTTTCAACTTCCATTTTTTCTAGGATTCTGTGAGACAGTTGCTCAAAAATATAAGCTATGGAACACCTTCTCTCAGAATGCTGACAACACTGAAAGCATACTTAGGTTTAAGGAAAGACTGAACCAGTCCAGTGAATAAATTTATTGAAGTTATCTAAATTCTTAGAAACCACTTTGAATCAGGAAGCCACAAATTATTGGACAGTACTTGGAAAAAGTATGCTTTTTTGGATGTTATTTTCTAGCCTAGACATTGCTTATGCATACTGTTGGGAAAAAAATGTTCAGATTATATAGACCGTTGAACTTATCTACTGGTATAGGTAAGGTGTGTTTGTTCTTGTGTTATTTCATGTTACCGTATTTGGAACTATTATTACATTAATTAATGTTATTAAAGGTGATAAATTTGCAAGAATGTCTACATAGTCTGAGTGGTTACTCTTTATAAGTCTCATTTCTTTTGACTTATTCATCCTTTATTTTTCCCTCTTCTTTCTTCTCATTCTTTTTTTTTTTTTTTTATGTCAGCAGGTACTATTGTGAGGTATCACAGCAATCTCTGTCCACTTTTTTCTTCTCTTTTCCCTTTAGCACTGAGTAAATTTCTTCAGCATTCATTGTTAAGATTCCTTTCATTGAAAATTCTGCTTAAAACGCAAGGCATCTTATCTAAATTAGTTCCATAGCTTCTCTCCACAGACAATAGAGAGATGCAGATACCCTCTCTGTATTAGGTGAAGGAAAAAAATCTTTTTTTTTTTCTTTTTCTTTTTTCTTTTCTGGGCAAAGCTTTCTCATTATTTCTATCCGTCAACTGTTTGGTTAGGTGGTGACAAAACTAATGCAGCTCTCCTCCTCAGTTTCCATCTTGGCCTCCTACAGTCCTTTCATCAACACAGCAACTAAACTTGCATTGACAGTTAGACCTGTCTCTTCTTTGAATCTTGTTACTGGCCTCCTGTTCCCTGCAATATAAAGTCTAATAATCTATTTTCCAGAGTATTTTTATATTCCAAACCACTTAGTGGAAATTGGACTATGAATAGAGATAATACTGTGTTGTAGTGGCTGCTCTACTGTTTTTTACCTAATGGGAATCTTTCCACTCGCCGTGGCTATTGTGCAGGGGTGGTGTACTTCTGGTTCCTGTCTATACTGCCCATGCTGGTGTGTGGTGGTGATGGTCCCTCTGCTGCAGTGCAGTGGTTTCCCTCTGTGAAGTGCAAGAGGGAAAGGGCTGAGGAAGATTTCACTGAGGTGGCTTTTACTAAATCTCTGGTGCAGATGGAGGTCATAGCTCCCCATGTACTAGTGCTTTAGTTAAGGACTTAGTCTGCACTCAAGCAGCTCCTGAAATCATCAGACTAGTGCATTAAAAAGTGTTTAAAAAGTTAACAATCTCTTAGGTATGTGTAAGGCTTAGCATTTGTTATAGGGAAGAACTCTGATAATGAGACGATAGAAAATTATTTGAAACTGACACATAACAAAGTGGATTGAATACATTTTTATCAGTATATCTTATGGCAAATTAATTAAGTGATAATACAGCAATAGAATACTGTCTGTTACATATTAAGATTTGGCTTAAAATAATTATCATATTATAGGAACTACTTCTATTCCCACTGATGATTATGACAAAACTGCCATTAACGTACCAAGAACAAAAATTTGTCCAGGAGCAGTAAAAGTAGGAGCAGAAGAATATTTTTAAAGTTAAAATGACATAACTTATAATAGAAATTAATATGCATTTAGGGAAAAAGAACAGAACTAAACTCCTGAATAGTTAGGAGTGTTCCATTTCAAGCTAAATTGAAAGCTCAGGTGATGCTAATAAGCCTTTCACATCTGCTTCACTAATTGGAACATGATAAGCAGCCAGACTCCACACTGGGCTACAAAAAATGTCATATTTGCTTCAAGAGGGAATTGAAAGGCATCTGAAACCTCTGTTTTACCATGGTCTTTCAGAATCATCCGTTGCTAGCCTGAGAAAAGAAGAAAAATAAATAGGACAAATGTGACCAAGACAGCACTGATATGGCATATTTTTCAGGCAATCAGCTTAACTGAAGTGCCTTCGCAGTTTACCGTGCATCACAGTATACTATGTTCTATAAAAGAAATTACTCTGGGGACCAGGGTGGTGGCCCACTGGGAGGGATTGGTTGTGCGCAGTGGGTGCAGTTCTACAGAATGGGGTTGGTAGGAGGGGACTCACAAGTATCGACATGTCTCTGGCAGGGTCTGAGACTGGAAAACTCCTGAGAATAGCAGGGGTTTTGCTTGCCAAAGAGCCAAAATGTAGGCCTTAGAACTGATGACTAAGGAATATTTGCCTCGTGACCTAAGAAACAATTAAAGTTGCCAGATTGGAAGGGAACACKGGAGGAAAAGATGCAGTGGGCAAAGAGAAGAGTGATTTCCAAGCCTTTCTAATGAATGAATTTCGCTCAGCACATCTGAGTGAAATTAATATTGAATTTAGTAAACAGAAAGGTGACTTAGATCCTGATGCCAATGGAGGTTTAGAGATCAAGACCTGTTATATTGTTGTGATTTAACCGGGCAGGCAGCCAAACACCACACAGCCGCTCGCTCACTCTCCCCCCACACAGTGGGATGGGGGAGAGAATTGGAAAAAAAAAGTAAAATTTGTCGATTGAGATAACGATAGTTTAATAGAACAGAAAAGGAAGGCAAAATAATAATAATAATAATAATAATAATAATAATAATAATAATGGTAGAATATGCAAAATGAGTGACGTACAATGCAAATGCTCACCACCCGCCAACCGATGCCCAGCCAGTCCCCAAACACTGATAGCTACTTCCCAGACCACGCCTCCTATTTATATACCGAGTATGATGTCATATGGTATGGAATACCCCATTGGCCAGTTGGGTTAGATGTCCTGGCTATGCTCCCTCCCAGCTTCTTGTGCACCTGGCAGAGCATGGGAAGCTGAAAAGTCCTTGACTAGTATAAACACTACTTAGCAACAACTAAAACATTAGTGTGTTATCAACATTCTTCTCATACTAAATCCAAAACACAGCACTAGGAAGAAAATTAACTCTATCCCAGCTGAAACCAGGACAGTATCCACCCCTTATTCTATACCATTTACGTCATGCCCAGGTCTCACATTTTCCAATACATTACAATTAATCACCACCACTTTTCCTTGTCTGTTGAGATATACACACAGATATCATTCCCTTAGTCTATGGGCCATCTCTCTAAAATGTCCATTGAGTTCATTTAGTCCATGACTTTGGGCTCCATCTGTCATAGAAGTCTTTCAGGGCAGGAGAGATGGTGTGTGGTGTTGGATTGTTGCATGCTGAAGCCAGTTCTGGTTCCCTTATCGCTGTGCTTGTCCGGTTCTATCATTGTCGCAGTTTGTTTTGTTTCATCAAAGTTMATTCTTCATTAATCTCGGTGATTCTTACTGCAATACCTTTGAAATGACATATAGCAACCATAGAAGTGATGATGTACAATATTATGTAGCAATTAACACCATACAATTCAGTTCATTGGCTATTCTCACCCAAAATCAAATCCCCTTGAGGTACACATCAGACTTCCCCATCCTTTCGCATTACCCACCAAGTGCACCCAGGTCCTTGAGCAAAAGCAATCCCACGAATGGGTTTTCCCTTRCCYGAGGCAGGASTAACCCMGACTGTCTTCCCCAGCATATTTTTAATGTGCACTACAGGGACTTTATCCACCTCTACAGTACGTAAAAGTTTTGATTGGGCAGGACCAGCCTGGGTGAYAGATCCCCTAGTGCTGACTAGCCAGGTGGCTTTTGCTAAATGCGTATCCCAATGCTTGAATGTCCCACCACCCATTGCTCTCAGTGTAGTTTTTAGCAGTCCATTATATTGTTCGATTTTACCGGAGGCTGGTGCATGATAGGGGGGATGTGATATACCCACTCAATGCCATGCTCTTTGGCCCAGGTGTCTATGAGGGTGTTTCAGAAATGAGTTCCGTTGTCTGACTCAATTCTTTCTGGGGTGCCATGTCGCCATAGCACTTGCTTTTCAAGGCCCAGGATAGTGTTCCGGGCGGTGGCATGGGGCACAGGATATGTTTCCAGCCATCCGGTGGTTGCTTCCACCATGGTGAGCACATAGCGCTTGCCTTGGCGGGTTTGTGGGAGTGTGAGATAATCAATGAGCCAGGCCTCCCCATATTTATATTTTGACCATCGTCCTCCATACCAGAGAGGCTTTATTCGCTTGGCTTGCTTGATGGCAGTGCATGTTTCACATTCATGGATAACCTGTGCAATAGCGTCCATGGTCAGGTCCACCCCTTGATCTCAAGCCCATCTATATGTTGCATCTCTTCCTTGATGGCCTGAGGTGTTATGGGCCCACCGAGCTATGAATAATTCACCCTTCTGTTGCCAGTCCAGATCCACCTGAGCCACTTCAATCTTAGCAGCCTGATCCACCTGCTGGTTGTTTTGATGTTCTTCAGTGGCCTGACTCTTGGGTACGTGAGCATCTACGTGACGCACTTTTACAACCAGGTTCTCTACCCGGGCAGCAATATCTTGCCACAWTGYGGCAGCCCAGAKRGGTTTGCCTCTGCGCTGCCAGTTGTTCTGCTTCCATTGCTGCAACCACCCCCACAGGGCATTTRCCACCATCCATGAGTCAGTACAGAGATAAAGTACTGGCCATTTTCCTTGTTCAGCAATATCCAAAGCCGGCTGGATGGCTTTCACCGCTGCAAACTGGCTCGATTCACCTTCTCCTTCGGAAGTTTCTGCGACTTGTCATATAGTGCGACCCACTTACTCCATGTAGCATCGGTTGCATGATGTGTAGAGGGGACCCTCCCTTTGAACATCCAGCCCAGCACGGGCAGTCGGGGTGCCAGGAGSAGCTGTGCTTCAGTACCAACCACTTCTGAAGCGGCTCGAAGCCCTTCATATGCTGCCAATATCTCTTTCTCAGTTGGAGTATAGTGGGCCTCGGATCCTCTGTATCCCCGACTCCAAAACCCTAAGGGTTGACCTCAGATCTCCCCTGGTGCTTTCTGCCAGAGGCTCCAGGTAGGRCCATTCTCCCCAGCTGCGGTGTAGAGCACATTCTTTACACCTTGTCCTGCCCAAACTGGCCCAAGGGCTGCTGCCTGAACTATCTCCTGTTTGATTTGTTCAAAGGCTTGTTGTTGCTCAGGGCCCCGTTTGAAATCATTCTTCTTCCGGGTCACTAGATAGTGCTTACGATCTGACTGTAATTTGGAATATGCATTCTCCAAAAGCCCACAACGCCTAAGAAAGCTTGTGTTTCCTTTTTGCTACTTGGTGGAGACAGGGCTGTTATTTTGTTGATCACATCCATTGGGATGTGACGACGTCCATCTTGCCATTTCATTCCTAAAAACTGGATCTCTTGTGCAGGTCCCTTGACCTTACTTTGTTTTATGGCAAAACCAGCCTTCAGAAGGATTTGGACTATTTTCTTCCCTTTCTCAAAAACTTCTTCTGCTGTGTTGCCCCATACGATGATGTCATCAATGTATTGCAGGTGTTCCGGAGCCTCACCCTGCTTCAGTGTGGTGTGGATCGGTCCATGGTAAATGGTCGGGCAGCTGATTCCAGGTGTACTGGACACCCCTCCATGTGAAAGCAAACTGTGGCCTGCACTCTGCCACCAAAGGGATTGAGGAAAAAGCATTAGCGATATCAGTGGTGGCATACCACTTGGCTGCCTTTGACTCCAGTTCGTATTGAAGTTCTAGCATGTCTGGCACGGCAGCACTCAGTGGTGGCGTGACTTTGTTCAGGCCACGATAGTCCACTGTTAGTCTCCACTCTCCATTAGACTTTCACACTGGCCATATGGGACTGTTAAAGGGTGAGCGAGTCTTGCCGATCACTCCTTGGCTCTCCAGTCGACGAATCAGCTTATGGATGGGAATCAGGGAGTCTCGGTTGGTG
>JAYKAV010000021.1:46530-64167 GCA_035582835.1 Phoebastria nigripes
TACTCCTGTGGGTCTGATGTGCCAGGCCATCGAATCCACACAGTCCAGTAAACCCGGTTGTCCCTTTCCTCCACCTGGCCAGAGGCAGGGCCCCTCTAGTCYTGGTCATMGTAYTCRYTACYCACTTCTTGTARRTRCGAATCARMAGTCCYTTYATTAAGATCGGAAGYRRARTCAGCCCTTCKACTCTGTCTGGGGAACTGCTCACTGGTGACTGGAGCAGCAGTTTTYCTGGAAGAACCSCCTTTTGTGATGGTTTTTCCTTGCAATTTACGTACCCRTGCCTCTAGRGTCRAGGTAGATTTTCCATCCCACTTCCTCATGTCCTCTCCRTGGTCAYRCAGGTAAAACCACAGGKTGCCCMGGGGTGTGTATCCACGATAWCTTCTCTCTTGAGCAGRGGGATGCKTACTCCTRATGGCTRAGATMCTGGYCCATRCAGGTGGGGAGTAGGACATATCYTSTTTGAGTTGCTGGAMCTCCCRRGACAGTTTCTCCACAGCAGAGACRCAGGCCCKTAGGGAGRAGGAGAGACTTTCTTCGTATTGCTGGAGTTGGCCAGCCAATTCATCCACYGTTYGYTCCTCTCCATCTTYCCAGGYCATTAYTGCCAATGAGTTTGCATGCGACGCTGGTGTGCTCCGTACAAACTTCCACCACATGGGTYGCGTGCACTGGACTTCATCTGGATCTTTGGGTAAYTGCTYRTTGTTCAGGTCATCATAAATCACCTCCAGCATGGCTAATTCCCTCAGGTACTGGATACCTCTCTCCATGGTGGTCCACTTGCCTGGRTGRCATAKRAYATCYTCCTTGAAGGGATACCTTTCCTTCACGCCTGACAGGAGTCGCCTCCAGAGCCTGAAGGCTTGTGCCCCTTTTCCAATCACTTTGTCAATGCCCCCTTCCCTAGAGAGGGATCCCAGCTGCTTGGCTTCCCAACCCTCTGATTCCAGGCTACTGGCCCCATTATCAAAGCATCGGAGCAGCCAGGTGACAATGTGCTCGCCTGGACGACGGCTGAAATCTTTTTGCATATCTCGCAACTCACTCAGGGATAGGGATYGGGTGGTTTCCATCACATTTAGGAGTTTTTCCTCTTCCTCCTCCCATCCTTGTAATGGCCCTGCCTTTTCACCATCCCTTTCTAGATGAGCTGACTTTCGCTTCCAAGATTTCTTCTTATGTATAGGGGCAACTGATACCATCACAGGTTGATTCTCTAGTTCAGCTGTAGTAACTGTCGCTGGGGTTTGAGTAGCTGCAGTGGTTGTCACGGGGGTTGGAGTACTCGTGGTGCCTGTCRCCGGGGTTTGAGTAGCCACAGTGCCTATGGCAGGGCTTGGAGTAGCTACAGTGCCTGTCATCGGGGTTGATCTCTGGATGGTATTCTGAAATAGTTGTTTAACCCTAAACAAGACCTGAATCACATTCAGGAGACATAGCAATATGAACATGCTTGTTTGAACATCCCAAGGATACTCAAAATTCTCAAGAATTGTTGTGGAGGGCTTCATGAAGAGGGTAGAAGAAAAAGGATTTTCTGGAGGTATGAAAGGGAAGGTGAAGGACTGGGGGAAAGTGTCCCCCCCCGTCTCCCCCACAAATTTGTTCTCTGAGGAGAAAAGGTAAAGAGTGGAATTATTAATAGTTTCCGAGAGGTGGCTCCTGAGGTACAGAGATGACGGCAATGCTGAGTACAAATACCAGATTAGACTCACGACCAATGATTTTATCATATCAAAAAACAGTGTTACACAGTGCAGCGAAATGATAACCTTGACCCAGTTCCGAGCGGTGATAAACAGCACAACAGGGAACATATACTGCAAGTAAGGTATTACATAACACAACATTGAGAGGCAGCCCAACAACTTTGAGAGCCAATAAATCAACATTGTGACCAGTGACTATTAAACCAATATAATGAATGCTTATAACAGATTTTGCCTTAACATACTTTGGTCAGATGTATCGTTATCTCAACCCTTCATGCCCCACGTTGGGCGCCAAAAAGGACTGTTGTGGTTTAACCCGGCAGGCAGCCAAACACCACACAGACGCTTGCTCACTCCCCCCACACACAGTGGGAGAGATCGGAAAAAAAAAGTAAAATTCGTAGATTAAGATTAAGACAGTTTAATAGAACAGAAAAGGAAGGCAAAATAATAATAATAATAATAATGATGATGATGATAGAATATACAAAATGAGTGATGTACAATACAATTGCTCAYCACCCGCCAACAGATGCCCAGCCAGTCCCCAAACAGTGATAGCTACTTCCCAGACCACGCCTCCTATTTATATACCGAGCATGATGTCATATGGTATGGAATACCCCGTTGGCCAGTTGGGTTAGCTGCCCTGGCTATGCTCCCCCCCAGCTTCTTGTGCACCTGGCAGAGCATGGGAAGCTGAAAAATCCTCAACTAGTATAAATACTACTTAGCAACAACAAAAACATTACTGTGTTATCAACATTCTTCTCATACTAAATCCAAAACACARCACTAGGAAGAAAATTAACTCYATCCCAGTTGAAACCAGGACATATATCTTCAGTTTTTCCATAAGAAGGCAACATAATAAAGAAAGCATTAGGCTTGAGGTGCCACTTTATAAATATTTAGGCCTCCTTACAATATAGCACTTTTTTGGCTCTTTCTATAGAGAGACCTAAAACATCTTCCAGGGATTAGTCTGAGAGTAGTATCTAAGTTTTCAAGTTTGACTTCTGCATAGTTTCATAGTGTGTAAAGCAGCACGGCACAAGACTAATTTTACTTACTTAGCCAGAAATACTAGTTTATAATTTAAATAAGGAGCATCTTATAAGGGTAATGAAGAAGTCCTTTGGAGTTTTACAGATATCTTTAGTTTTTTTGATTTGCTTATGTCCTAAGAGAGTGCAATCTAATGTGGTTTTCTAATAATGTACTTCAAAACCAGAAACTGATCACTATACAAGTAATCAAAGATTTAGACTACTTTTATGGGTTTTTTACTGGGGATTTTTTTTTTTAATATTAATAATATTAATATGATTCCATAATGAAAGCAAAGACATTTAACGTTACATGTACACGTACATTGATGGGGTTTCCGAGTTTAAGTAGAGGCTAACAAACAACCTAAATAGTCTGGTTTTCATACAGTAGGAATACATCAAATAATTTTGCACCTAGTTTATTCATAATCAAACTGAAGTATCATTTGTGTTAAGTATTATTTCAACTTTGTACCAGGCTTTGATTTAAGTGAGTAACAAAGTCTGGGGGAAATGTGATGTGTGTGATTTATTAAAATTCAGAAGATCTCTTAATAGTAGGTATTGAAAATGGCTCTGCCTAAAGCATGCAACATGAGTCAAATTATTATCAGATTTTAAAACACAACTTTTTTATGTTTGGTTTCAGTTTTTCCCTCTGTATTTTTTTTTTTCCAGAGAAATGTTTGAAGTCCCATATAGATGTTCGGAAAATACTATTATAACTGAATGTATAAATACTCCATTTGTTCCAATGAATTTAGTTAGAAAAAAAATAAATAAATAGTTATGATCATGTTTTCCTTGGACTTTTCATATTGATTTAGGAAAACTTGAGTGACACTGCAAATATTAAGGACCAGTTTACCTTTTCCTTTTCTTCAGCCTCAGTTAAAATTCTAAGACTTGAATTTCTTTACTCCTGCACATTCTTTGGTGATTTTCCAGATTTATTTTCATGTCTGCCTATTCATCTTTCTTACCCTGAAGGCTACTTCTATATATTAACTAGGTTTTTCAGATGAAAATTAGTATGCTAGTATTAGCATACAAAAATCAACTTTACAATAATGCTGTGCATTTTAATATTAATTAAAGAGTATATGTTTTACCTTGCTAATAAAGGGCGCTATATTTTTCACTTCTTTACAGAAAAAGTTGACAACCAGAGTAATATGACTTAAAAATCTACAGTAGACATCTTTTAATGCAAAGGGAAAGGTTCATTCCTAACAGTAAAAAAAAAGATATAGGAAGTACTCCAGAGAATAGAAAGATAGAAATACAAACATCATCTTGGTTGTTGTACAAAATCAGAGCTATCGACTTTCAGATAAATGCTTTTTTTATCAGCTGTATCAGGTACTGCATATATAAATCTAATTATTTCTTGTATTGAACTTTAAAGCAAATACACATACAAAAATTAACATGACAATGACACTAAGAACTTGACTGAAACGACTGAAGACAAAGAATTTAATGGCAAGGCTGAAACCTATCCTTCACTCATCCTGCTGTGATAACTTTTTGATTAGCCAAATCTGCTCAGTGCTTTGGGACTTTTGTCCTATCCAGAATTAGTAACATCATGTGCTACRTAGAACAATGATGACTTTGGTTATAATGGACATTTGGACTGGCATCAGTGACCCAGATGGGTCTTAAAAGTAAATAGGACACAAGGAAGGTTGAATATCTCTTATGTAAATTTTATGATATGAAATAGATTCTATTACTAAATCTGAAATATCTGTCTATTATTCTATATAACTGCAGGGTCTCCTTTTCTAACATTTGAATTCTTTCTGCAAGTCTGCGCCTCAGAAATGTTTATGATAGACAGTATGCATAAGATTAACAGCAGATGATTTTTTGTGGTCTTATAGACCTGCAGCTGAGACCAGAAACTTAAAAAAAATCCCTAAACATGCATTAGATAGTATGCTAGGTTAAAGCACTAGTCTTGTACTGTGAATCCCACTTTAAATCACCAATGCTGAGCAGCTTAATTCTTCATCAGAAAGAACCTAGTCAGTTCAACAAAATTACTTTAAGTATCCACTGCTTGTGATCTCACAGCATTGTTCTCTGCTAAGAGAGAACAATGGAAGTTCCTTCCTTCTTAAGGTCACTCCGAAGTTTAAGGAACTTGCTTTTGTTCAATCAGTATGACCATATGAATTCAGCCATGGTGCTACAAACTTCTAACGTTTTTAAAGAAGCTCATAGCTGCTGAATGAACTTCGTAGAGTCATGGAAGGATAAACAGATGCTTTGTGCATTGATAACATTAGATGCATGCTTGATAACATTAGATGCATGCTTATATTTGTCATAACTGTATTAAAATGCACCAAGCCACATATAGCATTTCATTGACTTTATTGACAATGATAAAGCAGAGCATATGGCCTTTTTTCTAGCATCAAATGAGTAAGTTTTTTAAATAAATTGGGTTTTATCCTAAAGCTGTCTTCTCATTCACTCTGTGTTTCCGTGAGGTACTTTTATTGTCCTCAGTGGCAACATATGTGAGCTTTCCATACTTTTTTATTCTCATATTACGTCTGTGAAAGATAAACGTATTATGTTCTTCATTTCACAACAAAAAGGGAAGGGATTATTAACCTGAACAGTGTGTCAAACAGGTTCTACAACTGCCTCTAAATGATTTGGACTCACTTGATTCCAGCTGGAGGAGAATACCTGGAGGAGAATGAAAATAAATATCTGGAGGAGAATGAAATTATGAGAACTCAGCAGATTTAGTTAAAATCTAAATTCTTTTGCTTAAAAGGAGTCCGAACTTGTTACCAGTTCTCATCCTTGTTTGGGGTTGTTTTAATTCCTAGTCTTGAGATAGCAATAATCTATGTGTTAATATTAGAAATAAATACAAATAAGATTTCACTGAAACAATTTCTTTACTAAATTTATTCCACTGAATTATCAAGATCCAGTGACATAAAGATGTCACTGAACAGACAATACTTATAAAGGAATATATCCTTAGAAATATTATGTTTTGAATCTCTTTAAAAAGGATGGAGCCTTTCTTTGGGAATATCTACAATGCAACCAATGAATAGTCCTACACAATGAAATCAAGTAGATAGCAAAATTTACACATGGATTGTTAAAATAAATCACTGTACTAAAATTTCTGTCTTTTTTTCTTCCCAGAACAGAATATTGACATTTTTATTGATACAGAATTCTACTTGCTTTTAAAATTGATCATATGTTTACTGGTTTATTTATCTCTTTGTTTACATTATGTTCGTATTCAGCAGATTATAAACATATATTAAGGTGCAAATAGCTACCTGTTTAAAACTTATGATTTCATTTATAGGATTTAAAGTCCCATCCAGACTTTTACCTCTCTACTTTCACTGTTTCCTTAACTAGTGATTAAAAGCTATTACCATCTGCTGGGTGTTTGGTGACTGCTACAAAATAGCCTTCCAAGACACTAAATACCAACTGCATTTGGCATTAGTTAGCACTCTTATTGCTGGTCTCTGCAGGGAAGTCATGAGCAGAATGTATATGAAGATTGAGCCATATGTTCTTGCATTAAAGCTTTTCAGTTTGAGGACCTGAGCTTGGTATGGCACAGTGAATAAACCTCCAGTTCTATCAAGTGTCCTTCTGTGACACACACCAGTAAATTTATTTTCCAGTAATGGTCATTTTTCAGCAAGCAAATATTCATTTATTCTATGCATTTTAAAGTTCTGCAAAAGTCTTTTCGATCCCCACTCCCGTCAGCTTATTTGGGGCAGATTTTAAGTAGGTTATGTGTAGCTTTTTAACCACACTGGGAAGATAATTTTTTGAGGCTGCAATAAATGTAGGTATGCTTTTAAGGAGTCAGCCACTAATTTGTGTCTAAGCTGAATGTCGCAATGGGAGAATTATAATCGTATATTGTATTATTAACATAATGGAAACATCTATAACTGTATGGTAGGAGAKTGTCAAAATAGATGAGCCTGAAGTTAATAGTACAATAATTATTAATCTCTTTAGATGCTCAAAGAAACAGAAGAATCACTTTGTCTTTTAGGCTGGTTGTATAAATTAAGGAAATAACCCAAATGTAAATATTCATGATCATGCTTATGTAGAGTAGCTGTTCATTAGGATGGCTAAAGAAAATGGTTTATTTATTATTTATTTTTAGGGCTATGTATTATTGGAGGTAAATGTATTAGGGGATCATGGGAGGCTGAACAGTAACATCTTATGTCCATGCATGTCTAGGACAAGAATTTTTCCTGTCAGAGCAAAGGGACTGTTTGTGTCTCTGCAATGGGATACCGGATGCATTATCACCTGAGCTTTAATTCAATCTACTAAGCTGTAATGGTAATATGTAACTGTGAAAGCCAGTTTTGGCCTACCTTCAGAAACATCACCCATTGATCTCTCCCAGTTACAAGTGTTCATAGACTTACCAGGTGTACTTTAATTAATTCTGCACTTGCCATGTACCATGTCTGATTGTGATGACAGAGGTGATCATCTGCTCTGAATTGTGTAGGACATGCTTTGTTTGTTCATGAACATGTGGGCAACACCTGTCTCACATCTGACTAGATTAGATCCTTATTTGGTTCCATTAGTGGAGCAACACTGAAGTCCATACAGTTCTATTTATTTACACCCCTTCAGGGGCTGGTCTCATATTTTCAACCAAGTACTATAAAAAAGAACCATATTTTGTTTGTGTTGACTTATGACTTCCACTAAGAATAAAATTCTTCAAAAACAATAAACCAATTCTTTAAGTATGCTTTCATGTGTAACTTCTTCCTGTTATTGTTTAAATTTTGAAAATGTAAATGGTAATGCTAGCAGCAGCATTGGACAGAACTGACTCTCTCACTGGCTTAGTTTGCATTCAGTGATTCTGGAGGAATCAAATTAAATTTGCAAAAGCAGCAGCAGCCCTGGATTCCCTTTGATCATCCTTTATTTATTAGCATTGTGAATATAGCAAGAAGCACACATTACTGAACAAAGATAACCTAACTGCAGACAATTACTATGTCTCAGTAAAGCTGCAATGTAACAGAAATTTGTGACATGCCTCAAACTGAGCTGTGCATGTACATTGCAGATCACTGGGATGCTCCCTGCTGAGGCAGTGTGTTGCATCGTGTTGCAGCAAATTACTGTCTTGTCTCTGCTGCATCACAGAAACTGCTAAAATAGCAGGAACATTGCTGCTGCTCCCAGATACATGCCTGCACAGAAAAACGTTAGGCTACAAGCTGAGAGGATTCTTAGAAATGTTACTGTACAAAATAGGAAAAATATATTGTCATATCAGTGAAAGGGGGTGTTCTTGTATGAGATTTTGRGCTTTTTTCTCTCTGTCACTGTGGCTTTGATTTTAGCTTTTTCTCAAAACCTCCATTTGTATGAAGAAAAGTTAGGTAGCTGACAAGGAAAAAGTGGAACAGTATTAGTTAAACGAATGTCACAAATTTCCTGACAAGAAGTTCCACATCTACCCAAGAACTAAATACTTATAAAAAAATGACCAGAGTCACTTACAAGCAATTAATTATTTTAATTGTGATAATGGAAGAAAAAGTATTTTGAGTTCACTTTCTGTCTGACACATTGAGAGAACACTTTTATTGGGACATTAGCATTACAGACCTCATTCATAAGCCAAAATGTAATGGAAATAATGTTTTAGGCAGTACTTTATTTGCGAATTTCATTGTGTGATTTACCAAACTACAGTTTTTGTTCTTTTGCATGATAATACTGATTTAAAAGAATAAAAAGACTGTGATTCAATAGATTTTCTGTTCTCTGGTCAGAATTTTATTTTATTTAATGTATTATTTTGCTTAAATAAATAACAATAGTATTTGCACATGGTCTTTAGTTTATAAGAGCGCAAAGAGATAGAGGATTTGATTTTTGGATGAATGTCTACAATCTCTCCATTTTTTTTCTCAGTTGTCACTTCCATTTATTACAATGTCATCCTGTTGTAGTCAATTCAATTTAAATTAAATTTCATTCTGTTTACTATTTCTACCGTAAATACCTGCTAGCACCCTTTGTAATATTAAATAGAGTTAAAACATTGGTATACCTGTGGATGTCATAGTGAGTGCTTTCACAAACATGCCTTTKTGCTTCATTATTTTAAATTGCATGCATTGAATGTATAGAGAGGGAAAAGATCAAAAGGAACTGTTTCCATTCAAGAAACTGAGAATTGTGTGCAATTTCTATTAGCCATGAATAGTTTAAGGAAACAAATACTTCTCCCATAAATAATCAGAAGGAGGGAAGTAACTTAAGTGTGTGAAGGAACTGCTCTCTGAACCATGTTCAAATGTTTCTGGCCTCTTATTAAAATTATCCCCTACAGAAAGGTTCCTCAAATCCTTAACAACTTCAGAAGTCAATACTTCCCAAGTATTAAAGTAATTCTTTTAAGGGCTTATGATGGGTTTCCTATTTTTATAGGTAAGAACTGATATTATAGCCCACTGATGTAAAAAGCTCCATAGGTTACCAAAGATTGACTATGGCATTGCTTAGTCCAAATTTGTATACAATATAGTAGAGTTTTACTTTCAACAGTTTGATTACAGTGCTATACATATCAGAAGGTATAATCCAGAGTCCATCATCTCAATGCTCATCTTCTAGCTAAAGAATAAAAGGATACTGAAAAGGCATACATGTAAAGAGTAGGAAAATACTCAGAGTACATGCGAGGCTGAGATTTTGGAAGCAGATGTAGAATGTGGAATTGGAAACATACATCTGAATCTGAAGATCCAGTAAATGTGATTTGTTTCTAAGATGTTTTTTCTTTTAGTTACTATGAATTTAGTACAGAGGGAGAGTCTGACAAAAGGCTATATAAAAACAATGTTATTTTTTGGCCTCTATGTAAAGCTTCAGGGTGACTTTTTCTTTTTTTTTAATGCCAACTGGAGCAAGTAGTGTAGAAATGATGAAGACTATCAGCTTCAGGTTCAGATTATCTTCTAGTCTCAATCCATAAGACATTTCTATGAGGTGAAATTTCCTATTTTATACTCTTGTGGATGTGTTAAGTTTGAGCTTCCAAGAAATTAGGAACTTAACAGGTGCATGCAGTGGTATAAGGCAGAGTTCTCTCAGACATGACCAAATTTGAATACATCAATGAAACTGTGAAACCTTCTTTAGTTACAGCAAATGCTCATTTAGTCACAGTGGTAAATCTTGGAGACAATATGGGAAATACTGTAAAAGTAATAGGGTAAATCAAAGTATAATAAGCACTGTGATAAACTAGCTACATTGAAAAAGATTCCAGAACTGTTGTGTCTGTAAAACTACTTCTTCAAGTACCTTAGCCAACACTAGAATTGTTGTGGTTTAATCYGGCAGGCAGTCAAATACCACACAGCCGCTCGCTCACTCCCTCCTCCCCTCAGTGGGATGGGGGAGAGAATCGGAAAAAAAAAAAAGTAAAATTYGTGGATTGAGATAAAGACAGTTTAATAAAACAGAAGAGGAAGGGAAAATAATTATAACAATAATAATAATAATAATAATGATAGAATATACAAAATGAGTGATGCACAATGCAATTGCTCACCACCYGCTGAGCGATACCCAAGCAGCGATCGCTACTTCCTGGACCATGCCTCCTATTTATATATTGAGCATGAAGTCACATGGTATGGAATACCCCGTTGGCCAGTTGGGCTAGCTGTCCTGGCTATGCTCCCTCCCAGCTTCTTGTGCACCTGGCAGAGCATGGGAAGCTGAAAAGTCTTTGACTAGCAGGCTACTTAGCAACAACTAAAAACATCAGTGTCTTATCAACATTCTTTTCATACTAAATCCAAAACACAGCACTAGGAAGAAAATTAACTCTATCCCAGCTGAAACCAGGACAAGAATATATTTATATTTAACCCATGCAAAATGCAGGTAAACCATAGAAGGCTGATTAAGGAAATATGATGCTCACACTGAAAACAAACAAACAAACAAATCATCCTACCAGAGAGAGCTCCTCATTGGGGTGTCAATAGCATCTTTCCCTATTTTCTTGTAAGATCTGACATGTCCCTGAACACTCAACATAAGTATAGAAAATGAGATTTTTAAAAAGTTGTAACAGGAACTGCTATTTTCTTCAAGAAACTATTTTTCTTAGCTGCTTACAGAGAAAAAAGATAAATGGTCTTCAGGATCATACTCAGAGAACTTTCATCTTGACAGCTGAAAAAAAACTGGGCAGGGAAAAACTCACCTTCGACACTGGGTATAGTAAAGAGGACTTTGAAAGAGACACTGTTTTGGGTTGACACTATGAAAAGATGTCAACAATAAAGGTTGTGTCATCTGTAATTTCTTTAATTACTTATTTCCTTATTGCCTTGGGTGAATAATTAAAGTATATTTAGGGTACTGTTCCCATGCTAACAATTTAGAGAACCTTATCAAAAGAGTGAGATCTATTAAACATATTGAAACAAGTGGCTGAAACTCCCATTCTTCACTTTTTAAGTGAGAGAAACAGATTTTTTTAATGGCCAAATATATATCATTTGTCTTTGAGGGCTGGTCCACGGAGCAAAAATTTGAGTCAGAGGTGAAACTGGTGTAAACAGTCAGATCTATGCATTTTGGAAAGTGGGAATTTCCACAACTGAGTTTGAGTGAATAGGAAGAAAAAGGCGAAGCTTCCTGAGGAACTGGCAACAGCCTTAGGGAGTAAAGATTATTAAAGTCAGATTTTAACAGCTGGTTTGGGAACAAGCTATGACTTTTAAAGTTGATTTTATTGACCTGAAGTGAACTGTTTTTAGGATAAAACCAGTAGGCAAAAATTACACTTGTGTGTAGAATCAGATTGTCTCAGTGCCAGCAGCTACTTCCTAAAACGCAGGCATTTGCCACTGATCAAGATGTCTCAGATGAGGCACAAATAGATAGAGGAATGTGGAATGACTGGCTGGGGAGCAGATCTGCAGAAAAGGACCTTGGGGATCCTGGTAGGCAGCAAGCTGAGTATAAGTCTGTAGCATGCCCTTGAGGTGATGAAGGCTGTATAAACAAAAACATAGCAGCGGGTCCAGAGATGTTATTATTCCCCTCGACTTGGCCACTTTTGGATTATGTTGTCCCGTTTCAGCTCTCCCAGTGGAAGAGAGAGATTGCAAACTGGGGAGAAACCGGTGGAGGACCAACAAGTTGGTTAGGGAGTTGGAGCACATCACATAAAAGGAGAAATGAAGGCAACTGGCTACGTTTATCCTGTAAAGGTAGTAGTCTTCTTATCCTGTAAAGGTAGTAGTCTTCTACTGCCTAAAAGGGAATTACAGAGAAGATGGTGCCAGACCCTTGCCAGAGATGCACAGCAAAAGATCAAGAGGTAATGATCACAGTGCTGCAGCAAAAGAAACTGCAGTTACAGGATAGGGAAGGATGCTTCACCAGAAGAGGGGTTAAGCCTCATAGGAGGTTGCCTAGAGAGGCTGGGGTATCACTGTCTTCAGAGATTTTCAGAGCTTGTCTGGAAAAGGCCCTGAGCAGCCTGCTCTAACCTTGAAGATATCCCAGGGTTTTGAGCAGGAGGTTGGACTAAGATTCAATTCTAACATAGGTTTGTCTGTGATTCTGTGGTCTCACTGGGCATACACTGATTTAAAAAAAAAGGCAGTGCGGGAGGGATAGAAGATACAGAAAAACACCTGGACAGAAATGTAGTTCTGAGGGACTGTTTTTAACCTAAATATTATTGAAAAATGGCACCTCTCTTTCTCCTCTAGTATTGGCGACAGTTACCTTCTCTTTCATTTGTGCTGTGTTCAGAGTAGCAGGACTTTGTACATGACTTTTAAATAAATAGTATTACAACAATAACAACAATGACAAAAGAAAACAAAACAAAACAGTGAGCTTGAGCACCATTTTCTCCTGTAACTGCTTGACTTTTGGCCAGTTACTTAGTACCAAAAGAAATAACAATACTAGTACTGTGACATTGCAATGCTGGAAAACATGAAACAGTAACAAAACAGTAATGGTAACAAAGTGAACATGTAGTGCTGTTTTGTTGGAACACTGAAAATGTATAAATCCGTTCTGTTTACTTGAGACTGTCAAGTCATGAAATTTGTTCTTGAGGATAAATATGTACCCAGAAGCAGGCAATGACCAGATACTGAAACATAATGAAAATGTCTGAAAGAGCATGTGGTCATCAGATGGTAATATTTGCCTTAGCATCAGAATTGAAGCAGGGCTAACCACCAAAAGAAAAAGGAAACCTCTGATGTATTCTGTGGACATACAAAAATATCTGCTCAGCTGCATGGTGATTTGSATACAACTGTAATTCTTTTAAAGTGTTGTAGGGTTACTGTGTATGAGCATCAGAGGCAGAATTATTCTGAGTTCTGAAAGTATCTGCTCGTTCGGAAAAGGACATATGACTATGTTCATGTCAAGGAGTGTAATGAGAAAAGAAAATAGTATAAAATTAATTCATCTTGTGACAAAGATTATAATGGAAGTGGAGATTAACTCTGTGGAATAAAATAGTCTGGTATTTAATTCTCTACTTACATGTCTTAAAATAGACGTGTGCAATCCAGAGCTTCAGTTTTAATGTTTGCATTTCCACTTCCTTGAATTTGTACATGATTCTGTCTTCTGGGAAAGTATGAAACCAAGCAAATGGATACCATAAAAACTCTTCTTCAATTTATATAATTTCATAAAAAAATTTTGAGGCAGCTGTGACCCAAATATGCCTAAAAAGATGTTTAAAGTATTATTGTGCTTTCAAGCTATGGCCATTATCAGTTCAATGCTACAATTTCACAACTAGATCAAGCATCAAACCCACATTTGCACTGACAAGAAAAAAAAAAGTGTTTGTAATTTTTTTAATAGATCTACTAAGGTCTACCTTTTTTACATTATTTAGAAATATTGATCATAAAAATAAATTGATCCAAATAAGACTTGTAAAATTAGACGTGTAAAATTAAATATGCTTTTCATGTTATAACTACACCATTTTGTACATTAAAAGGCCTTTCTAAATTATAATGTGGTAAGTTACTATTAACTATTTTCAAGACTCATCTGAAAAACAAATTACACACTTTTTTGATATTTTAAATATATTTCTGTAAGACAGAGCAAAATTTGAAATGATGAAACCTAAAGTTCACAGACAGGAAAAAAAAAAAAAAAAAAAAAAAAAAAAAAANAAAAAAAAAAAAAAAATGAAAACAATAGAAGCCACTAAGAGATACTGTTACTATCTTTTATTTTCACATGAAAAATCTCAAAAAATATGCTGATGGGCAGCCAAAAAAGACAAGAAAATAATAAAAATACTAATAATAAAAAGTTATAAACTAATCAGAGCATTTCTCTTTAATTATATAATTTTTATTTCCAGATATCTGTCTCATATTGCTTGCAAGACTCCAGTGGCTSTGACCCTTGAGGCTTAATGGGCTAGCTCTAGTTAGCTATGTGTATATTACATTTTGTGACATGCTTGCTTTTCATACAAACATCCTGCAAGTTGTGCCAATTGCTATGTTACAGGTGACATAATAGCAGTATAGTAAATCACCAATAGGACTGTCCATCTCCGGAGAATGTCCTCCAGCTGTTCCTGTAAAACATGTTTGGGTTTGGTATTGACAGAAAATCTGTGTTTGAGGGAATACCATAGATCTGTCAAAAACCCTAAGGGTGTAGATACATGACTAATTATTATAATTATTAGATATTAGAGTTATTAAAGAAATGTTTTAGACATCACTTGCGAAAAAAGAAAAAATCTTGCAGTCTTTAAAGGAAAAAAAAGTCCAAATAATTCAATACTAATTTGCTTTTCCTAATATCTGAGAGACTGATCTTAATGTTCRTGGTCTCCATGTGTGTATTACTTCTAACGAGTTAGATGTTCCAAACCACATGGAAGTATAGGAAAGGTTAAGAGGAGAAAAATAGTAAACCTGACCTTATCCTTTGGACAAAAGAAGTTCTGTAATTCACACTAAATGGAAAACTCACAAGATTATGTTGCTTGCTGTGTATTAGATACACCTGATATACAACAAGCTACAAAAATTATTAATGTGCAATATAATGAGTATATAAAACAGATTAACTTCTTTGGGGCCTTAGAATCAGCTTTTGAAGTAGAGAAACCACCTTTAATCATGAAGATTCAGGTTTTAATGAAAACAGTCACAAATGTCTGAGTTCATGTTGTTAAGTATTGTATTATCTACAAACATCTTTCTGGAAACTAGGTTCTTTCTTTACATTGTACCAGCTTTTGCAGTTACCAGCTTATTTATTAGTATTTTTTATATTGTTGCAAAATTGTACCAGGATTTTAAACAAGTTCTTTCTGAAACAAACAAAGGGAGATGGAGGAAGACAGGCAAGGCAATACACCTTTGATAACAAAAAAGTGTTTCATTTATATTTTCTGGTATTTCCTTATGCCACCAATAGATTTATTTGCTGCAATTTTAATGACTTCTTGATTATTATTTTTTTTTAAACTCCTTTACGTCATGCCAGTGACTGCATGCTTTTTACATTTGTATTCTGCTTTACAAAAGTCAAAAAGCTCTAGGACAAACATTGGAAGCCTGTGCTGCACTGTGTCCTATAGCTGGGTTGGCCATAGATTCCAGGGAGATACAAAAGGAAGTCAGACTGCAAAGCAACAGCTGCTAGTRCAAGCAGGAAAAGGAGATCATCCATCTCGTAGGACACCTCATTTCCACAGCCTCATTTTAAGAACAGTTATCAGGAAGGGACTGACTACAGCAACCTATGTGAAGAGCAATAGACTTCACTTTCCTAAGCCACAGTTAACAGCAAAAATAATATTTCAAATATCCATTTTGCAGATCTGCCTGGGTGGGAGTTTGTAAGAGTCAGAAAATAAGACAATAACTGAAATCTAATCCACRGAAAAAATATTCTTCCATATGGAACCCTGGGCCTTGTGTTTGTTTTAAGGGCAACAGTAAGGAACATTTTAGCCCATCCCATCTACCTGGGCAAGTCATAATTTGGCCATCAAAACTGAGGAAAAAATGATAGTTGCTGAGGAATGCAGGCAATATTGATAACTTCAGACAATATTATTTCTGCCTAAAAAAAGGGTTTTCTTTCAACATCACTCACTCCCTATGAAATGTATATGCATACATAAAATCTGCTGCTGGACGTAACAACTGAAGTGCCTCTTGCTTGTTTTCAAATGTGTACAATGCCAAGCAAACCCCTTGCTTTGCCTTAGCAAGCATACGTACTTCCAGGAGCACACTTTACAGTCCTGTAAAATGGTGTATGCAGTAATGTACTCCAGTAGCACCCTATTCAGGAAGACATTTTGAGAAACCCAAGTGTTCACTCAGCTAAAAGAACCAGAAAGAACTTTAGAGAGCTTTTTGTGTCCGGTAGTCTCAGTGAAGAAATCCTTTTCCACTTAGCATAGCAACCCTTTTATTCTGGAAGGGATGCTATACTGGGAACAAGGATGCAAAGAGCCTGCCACAAGCATATTAGAAAAGCAGCATAAGATATATTCAGAACAAAAAAAATCGGTAAAAAAAATCCTAAATGAAATATCCTACTCTTCAGAAGATGCATGTAAACATACTTTAAAATAATACTAAACTCAGTGGGAGTAGGAAGGAAATACAAAAGCTGCCAGCTATAGTCTGTGAAGCTGAAAGCAGAAATGCTCCTGTAAAACCGAAACAGCAGAGCCTCAGGCACTTTTCTCACTCTGTGGAGACAAAACCCTGAGGCTCAAGAAGGCAAGCTTGATGTGTAGCAGATACTTTGTGAGGTATAGGATATTTCTTTCACCTACATATCAATTTTATCAGGGAGAAGGAAGGAAGCCTGAAATAATGCACAAAGTCATGCTTAGCCATTTTAAGAGCAACAAAGTCACTGCAAAGAAACCAGGAAGCCTTGTATTGCTCTGATGGGCAGGGTGGGAGAAAAGGAGTCCTTCTGTCAGAGTTAACGTCCCCACTTCCCTGTAGCAGAGGCTTCCTATGAGCCTTGTGCTCGAGGTTTTGAAGCCCCAGTCTAACACATCAGACATACAACACAAGGACTGCAAATGAGGACAAAAGAAGGAGCTTTCTTTATTTGCTGTTCTCTTTTCCTCATAAGGTGTAAATAGCTTCTATTCCTATGGCTTTTGTCATTAAAAACATCACTGACACGGGCCTGAAATTTCATGTCTCCCTTTAATAACAATGTTTGAATCCCTTGGAGGTGATTGCTCGTTCTTTGGAAGAAAGTCAGTCAGGTGGAACATTCTAGGCAGAAACTTTTCTTTGAGAGAGAGTTGCTTTAGGGACAAGACTATTTCTTTATTCTAATATATTCCTTTTTTTGGTGCCAGTGACTCTTTCGATTCTTTATCAAAGACAGAGGACAGCACATCCTTATAACYGACTGTTATTTAATCCCCTAAAGGAGAGGCCTTTAATATTTAAATTATATTAATGTACGACATTATTTTTTTCTTACCATCTGTATTAGCCGATAGTTTTTCCCAATTCAAGCTGGAGATTTTGGGGGGGGTGTTTTTATTTTAAGGTTACCCTAATATAATATTCTATTTTTAACCGCTCAGAAAAAAAAACTTCACACTAAAACAATTTCTATTTATAAGTAGCTTTATGAACCTAAAGAGAGATCTTCCTCTAATAACATTCTTTCTGCAGTATATTTTGTTCTTTCTACCATTCCAGTAACATGTATCAAAAAACCAAAAAAACCCACAAAAAACCCAAACCAAA
>JAYKAV010000021.1:64912-87324 GCA_035582835.1 Phoebastria nigripes
AAATTATTTACACGCTTGGTGTGTATCAGCTTTTATATTTATTGGCTGTAACTTTACCTGTTATGCTAGGCATGTCTCTGTTTTCTGCAATATGAATGTGGATTCTGCATTTGCATTTATCTTAAAGTTTTTCCTTCCAATTTTAGTTTCACCTGTGACCGTATATCAGGTGTTTTCTCTTCATGCCTTCAGTTCCTAAATCTTTATTCTCCAGTTCTCTGTCCTGGGAATTATCKCTATCAGTATTCTTGTTCTCTAAACTAACCTCCGTTTTACATTTCCCACCTATCTTCTTCAAGGCAGGCTAGCTTTCTCCTTGATTGTACTTGGACGTCTATTGACTTGTCTGTCTATTGACCTGTTCCCTGCAAACCTTTTTTTCAGGTTCAAATTCTTCTTGTTCCTTCTGTCTAGCTTAGATTGAAACTGACCACCAACAGCTTCCTCTGCTATTCCCTGATCTGTACTTTGCTTCTCAGTGAGCACTTAGTCATGAACTATTTGAATACCTTTTTCTCAGTGTCAGCTCTGAATCCATCTGTAACTCCAGTGACACTTCCTTGTCAGCAATATCAATTACAGAAGCATCTTTAATTTGTTCTTCTTTATCTGTCCCAAAGTTGCAAGGCTCAGCAAGTTCAGACAAGGGCTTAACAAATGCTTGGTATTATAAATTGAAGTGAATAAATACACTAAATACATCTAAAGACTCCCTGGCAGAGAATCTTTCAGCAACCGCTCTCGTATATGAAATGTTCTAGAGAGCTCCTTCACTGGGATGATTTCTATGATTATTTTTGTTTGGAAAGTACCACACTAGTTTGAGAAAGAAAGTCAGAATGGTACACATATGTACAAAATTTCCATTTTGCAATGCAAGCATAGTATGAATGTATCATTTATATATGCTCTGGTTAAGATGTAACTGCCTCAGAGCTGCTTAATAGGAACCACAGCAGATCCACAAAACCTTTGTACTCAGATTGGAAACTTGTTCATGGAGGACTTGAAATAATGAGATGCTTTTTCTTTTCAGTTTTAGTTATGCTAATCACTCTGTTTGTGCTTGTATTTCCATGATTTTGTAAAGCATAGACCATGTTAACATCTAGAGAGGAAGTAATCACCATTGCTTCTTTTATGTCTTAATTATGATTACCTTTTGCCTTTGATTTGCAATAATTTTAACTTAAATATAAGTTTCCGAATAATTTAGTTGTTACATAAAACAGACAGCATGCAATGTGGGAACACATGGGAGGAAATACCTGTTTTATGGTTCCATGCCAGTCTCTACAATGAGACTTTTACATAGAAAGTATTAATAAAAGTATTATATATCTAATTCTTCTGTTAATAAATTCTTCAGAACTCAGGAAAATCCACCAAAAATATTTGACGTTATTATCTGAGACCACATTTTAAAAGTCTTAAAAGTCTTCAGGTTTTTAATTTGATTCCTTTCTTTTATATACCTTTGCATTGTAGAATTACAGATCCGTTACATTCCTTGTTTACGTGTGAAAGTGTTAGAAATGATAAAGATTTTCAATGAAAACAAGTGGAAAGAGGGAACAGCAAAAAGTACTCCAAACCCAAAGTCCCAGCTTCAATGTCAGGATCTAACATAAACCAGCAGTTTTATTAAATTAAAGATTATATGTCAATTACAATATTTTGACCTCTTGTGTTGGAAAGAACAAGGAATTGACAATTAAAAAATCAATTTGTACAGTAATGCAGCTATTGATATTTGTTCTAAAAGAACCACAGGACTAGGTAATAAATGAATGTTTCTCTGCCCTCTGCCATATATATTAAAAAACATTTTGCTACAGCTTTTTTTTTTCCATCCCAGGAAAGATTTCTCTTTTTAAGTCATTTTCAATTTTAGGATGAATCAACATGCTTCAAAGATGAAAAAACAAACAAACAAACAAACAAACAAAGCAACCAAAAAACCCCAAAACAAAACAAATTTGAAACTATGACCCAATAACTGGACATTAATTTTAATGTGTGAAAATGGAGTTGGGTCTCTTGCTTCATTTATATCACATATTAGGGTTAGTAGATAATTATGGACCTCACAGTTATTGGTAAGATTGTCAGAAGGGAAGTAGGTGGGAAAGAAAGAAGCCAGGGTAGGCATATATCTATAGACACACACACATGTGTAAGTATTTATACAGGAATACATAAGGGAATATGACTCAGAAAATGTGGAGGTAGATCCAATAGTTGCAGGTCTATGCAGAGTGCTAATTTAGGTTCTGAAAGCCAGCTCCATGTTTTCTTAACAATTACACTGATGCAGTTACAGTACATCAGTTCTGGGTACAGCTCAGCTGCTAACAGCTCTGTGACACTGTAAGGACCCATCCCCGTATTCAAGTTTAAAGCATCAGAAAAAAGTACCTGCAAAGTCAGAGTTGGGTTCCGCAGTGAGTGCCTGGATCTCAGAGGCTGTTGGCTATTCTGGGCTCTGACAAGCATTTCTGTGGGTTTGACCAGAAATATCTGTCAGGTGAAACTGATGGACTGTTTCATAGAAATATTGATACATGTGAATCAGGATTTTCTTTTCTCTCTCTTTTTTTTTTTTTTTTTTTTTTTTTTTTTTTTTTTTTTTTTTTTTTTTTTTTTTGTCACAGATTTTAGAAAACCAGAAAGACTGCTATGCTAAAAAGAAATAATTTTGCCAAATGTCTTGGGTGCATTTGGGACTGAGTATTTCACTGTCCACCTATCTCCCTCTGTTTACCTTTGGTGAAGAAGACAAACAGCTGTACCAGAAAACTGGCTAAAGGTTATCAGACTCTCCATCATTAAAACAGCTACACAGAGAACAGAGTCTGTAATAATTTTATGGCTGATAGTTCATATCACACATGAGGTGAATTAATAATATGGATATGAAGAAAAACAATTTATTAATGTTAATAACTCCTCCAATAAAATTTCCAGGAGGACCTATAGTGATAAATTGAATAATTATGAGTATAATTATGACTAACTAGAACCATAATTTCATGCTAATGCAATAATAATGACATAAAAGTGTAGATCATGAATTTTAACTGCTCAGTTATTCCAAATTTCCACAAGGAGAGACAGGAGAAGAAAAAAAAAAAAAAAAAGAAAAACCCAAAAAAACTCCTCAACCTTAAATTCTGATCAAGTTATGTAGACATCACTTTGATTATTTTTAGTGGACTGCAAAAAACCCCATCTTATCTTATTTTAATTAGAGATCAGCTAGTATCTTGAAAACAGGAAATGGATAGTCTGTGGAGCACACCACGAATCATCTATTAATCCTCTGGTGGCCTCTGAGGAGAAAAAAAGAATGCACAGAAKAATTATGGTTAAGTTTCATTTTAAACAAAGAATTGTCATACTTGAGTTTTACTTTATTTCTGGGGAAGTGTATATAGAGGATAGTCACCCCAGAAAAGCTGTGCAAGTGTTCAGTAGTGATATCAAGTGCAAGCTCCACCCCACAAGCAAATGTAGCTGAAGGTCAGATTAATCTTTTACCAAATCATTTTGGGCTGGAGGATAGTGAAGTTAGCAAAAATGAGAGGAGTTGGTGAAAAGTTTCTCTGAAACCAACCAGTATTCCTGAGAATTTATTACAAAAACTAATGAATCTCTTTGACTTCAGGATGACTCAGAACAATGCAATGTAGAGTCCAAGGCAATTGCTGTAGTTTTGGTAAATTTCAAGGAGTACTTAAAGTACGTCTAATACCATCAAAGTATTTTCTTCCACCAAATAGAAAATACTGTTAGCAAATTGCTCAGTCGTTTGTTACAGAGGCTGTTCAGAGTCTATAGCTAAAGCTATAGAAAAGATGAAGATTACCACAGCCTGACATGGAGCAGTCTTTGCTGCCTGACATGGAGCAGTCTTAGTTGCACTCTGAATCCTTTGTTCATTCCTCACACAATTTTGTGAATGACCAAAGAATGAACTCAGTTTGGAAGCTGTGAGATATTTCAATATCTGTTGCTGATGATCTGGAGAATTCTTGAACATAACTGTCAGCCATAGAAGCCCATCAAGCATGATTTTATGGGTATCAAATTTGTTGTAGATGAAGATACGTTAAAAATACATAGGATGTGCTTTAAAACCCTACTGAAATCAATTAGACTTAAGTACATAATWAAATGTAATCACATGTTTAAGGGCTTTGTTGAATACAGATGGAGAATTGCATGCAGACCAAGTCAAATTAAAAGAAAGGGGAAGTAAATCTGATAATAATAAATTATGATCATTCTATCTACCGTGGCATTCTATCACATCTTTCTTTCTTTCTTTTTTCTTTCTTTCTATCAGTCTGTCTGTCTGTCTGTCTATCTATCTATCTATCATCATCCGCATATTTGTGAGCAGGAAGATTTTTAAGTTAAATATTATTGTGTTTAGATTCATGATAAATATTAAAAAGGGGAAGGAGAAGGAGAAGGAGAAGGGGAAATATAAGGGGAGGGAGAACAGGGAAGGGGATGAGAAGGGGAAGGGGCAGAAAAGGGGCAGGGACAGTAGGGGAAGGGGTGAAAAGAAACAAAATGGAAAGGGAAGGAGCGGGAAGGGAAGGGGCGGGAAGGGAAAAGGAAGCCTAAGAAATCCTTTTACTGGAAGATATGTTTTAAAAAAAAGAAAAAAAAAAGAAAAAAAAAATTCTTGATTTACTTGAACTGATATATGATCTTTGATAAGTGCTTATGACTTATGATGTATGTAGTGTAGAAAGCATTAATTGCAGAATTTTGTTTAAATTAGATTTTAAAAATTAGTTGAAATAAAACAGAAATAACCAATGGTAGAATCCATTATGAACAGTCACAACACTCATTATATCAATAATATTAACAAAGAATGTCCAATACATTACTTTATTCCTATGGGCAGAGAGAGGAGGAGAGAAGGAAAACACCAGTGTTTACACCAGTGCTTGCAGGCAGGAGAACCTCCAGTCCTCTTTCATGACTGTTAAGGAAGTTGTAAATGACCACTTTTAGTTAATGACGACTTAGATAATATAATAACTTTTGTTTCAGTAGGAAGAAGATTCCTCAAGAGAGGTAGCAACCAATGCAGTTACACAAGGTAACAAATAATCCAGTTAAAATTAATCTTTTAATTTTTAAATTTTAGACGTTATGTGTTACAACACTTGAGCTTCCTTCACCTCAGCTTAATGCCAAATCTTTGGAGCATCCATCCTTTCCCATATTTAGACTTTTAAGTAACATTATTTTTCAGCAATTTTCTTGCCATTTATAAATGATCAATAGGATAAAATTAAGACTTGAGCTTTCATGTATCACTTACTTGTCTGAAATTGTGACTGTGGACTGGGGTTCTTCACATGACAATCAAGAGTTCAAAGCTGATACACTTACTCAAACCCAGCTCTCTGAGAAGCCTCAGCAATCAACCACTGAGACTTTCCTGAGATTAAAGGTTTTTTCATGCTTAAAGAAACTCAAGCAAATCTAAGATGGTAGGTCTTTGAGAGACCTATGTTGTGGGTAACTTTATGGGCCCTTTTTATATCAAGTGATTTACATGCACTCAGGAAAGCAAAAGAAAGCAATAGCCATTAGCCCACAATTGCACAGGAATCATAAAAACAGTTTAGCAGTATGTTCAGCTTAATGGTACTTGGTCTAAGACACTGAATCGTATAGGGGGGGGGGGGGGGGGAATTGCCTTTGTTTTGTCCCTATACAGCCATTTTTTGGGCTATCATTGGCCCTTTGACAAGGATTGGTAACAGCAGGATTTTCTGAAGAATCAGTGAGGGAATGATCAGTAAAATGAGAAGAGAAATGGGGAAAGATAGATATATGAAAGCAATGAATTGTGCAGTGGTTCAAGAGAGAGTTTCTAAATAACAATGTAGAAAGTATCAGAGAAATAATGCAGGACAGAAAACAAGCCACAGGATCACACTAGAATAAATGAAAAGAATGGAAACCAGCCTGAGGCATGAACAAGAGGTTGCTCCAAATTCTGCCAGAGATTTATCTGAATGGCCTGATTTCATCTAAAAGCTAGAACAAGATATAGCCATATTGGATGTCACCTCCCTTCCTGGCATTTCCCTTTATGGTTCCCCTGAAACTAGGAACATTTTAAAGCATTGATCCCATACCTCCCTCATCAGTTTTTAGCGGCCAACAATATTAAGYTTTAATTTGTAATACACAGTGTCAGCATGGTTTCAGCTACAGTGGAGCCAGATGACATTTCTTCTTACATAGACAGATAAGATATAAAAATGAACCTGATCAGAGGTTAATAATTAACATAATTCCCAGGAATGTTAGACTTCTAAAAAATACTGAGGATGCACTACTTAAATAAAAAGAATAAATTTCTAGTTCAAAGGCTTTTGTACTAAGATTAATAACTCTAGTAGATAGAAATGAATACAAAGTAGATAGTACATCCCTTATGCATTTTTTTCTTTCTTTCTTTTTAATCTAGCTATTGGGACTAAGTCAAAGAAGCTTGCAATGAAATCTTTGAGATTTGACTTAACTTGATTATGTATTTGAAAGGGAGAAAAGCTATAAAAATCATCTCATGGGATGTTTGATGCATTAATATTGAAGATTTTATGGTTTATGGACTCACATGTTTCAACCAAAGTTTTTAATCTTATTATCACTATGCTACATTTTATAGTTTCAAACATAAACTGCATTTGTTCAGGTCCGTCTTTCTCCATTGAATCTGTGAAGCTGTCTTTCCATTTGAAAACAATATCCTTATTCTGCCTTGAGAGTTTCCTAACTTTCTTCATGTTGCATGTGCTGTATGGATATTACTGTTGGGAAATATATGTTCTTAATGAGATTATGAAGATGAAAATGAATTTACTGCCACTTTGGGTTTTTATTTTGCTCTCAAATAAGTATCAGTAGTACTGAACATATCCAAAGTTTTTCACACATATTTAGAAGCCCATCTATAGTTTCAAGTAATTAGCCATTCTAAGTGAAAAAAAAAAGAATCACCGTTTTTCTAAAATTCAAATATTGTCCCATTGCATGTATTTTTAAAAGATGGAATTTCTTTCATTTCTGAGGAACTTATAAGCAAAAGTTTTTGTATTTCTTTAAAGATTTTAATTTGTAATACTCATGCCCTGTGGTGAGTTGACCCCAGCCAGCAGCTAAGGGCCACACAGCTGCTCCCTTACTGCCCGCCCCCTGTAGCAGGATGGGGTAAAGAATAGGAAAGGCAAAAGCAAGAAAAGTTGTGGGTTGAGACAAAGATAGTTTAATAAGTGAAAGAAAGAGGAAAAAGAAAGAGAGGGAAGAAAAAAAAAAAACAACCCACAACTAAAAACCCCACAAAAAACAAATGATGAAAAGGCAATCACTCACCACCTTCCTCAAGTAGACTGATGCCCCAGCCAGTTTCCAAGCAATGGGTACCTACCCAAAACCCACCTCCCCTCCTTTCTTATTGTTGAGCATGAGGTTATATGGCATGGAATATCTCTTTGATCAGTTGGGATCAGCTGTCCTGGCTGTGTCTTCTCCCAAATTCTTGTGCACCCCCAGCTGACTTGCTGGTGGAGGCAGACTGAGAAACAGAGAAAGCCTTGATGTTGTACAAGCACTGCTCCACAATAGCTAAAACACCAATGCGTTACCAACACTGTTTTGGTCACAAATCCAAAACAGCACCATATGAATTGCTATAAAGAAAGTTAACTCCATCCCAACCAGACCCAGTACAACCCCCTTTCTCAGAATATCTGAAAAATGCACACTGAGCACCAGTTTTGGGAAAAAAAAAAAGAAAAAAAATTCTTGAGATATCCCTTAATTTCCCTCAATGTGCAAAAAAAAAAAAAAAAAAAAAAAGTTGTTGTCTCACTATATGCTCTTTCATTGAGTTAATTTTCTTTTCACATCAAAGTACAGGCAGTAAATCTTTCAAATTGTAGTTTTGGCGGTTGTTTCCTCAGCACAGGGAAGAAAAGCACATAACAGACTACTAGCAAAATATAGACTTTCATGCTTAAAATCTCCTCTTTACCAAAGCATTGTATAACTTGTACATTAACAGTTAGGAAAAACACAAATACAATAATCATGAAGAACTGCTCACCAATAAAAGGTTCCGGCACTTTTGTTTAGGTCTGACATATACAAACGAGAGAAATTTAAAGTATTTGCCTGAAAGACATCTAATCTTTACCCTCAAGGTAATGGGTTGCATATAAAACACCTAATACAGACAGCTGGAACACTGACGCAAAAGAAAGTTCAACAACAAAAGCAATGATACTTAGTAATTGTGTAAGGACAGTCAGCCAAGTCTTGTTTTGCTAATGCTTCTTTCTCCAAATCTTCCTGTGGCTTATTTACTGTTTGCAGAACAAGGTTTCTGTTGAGCATTAGTAGAGATACCRAAGTCTGATTTAGTGCACCAATGGTCATAGATCATTTTGAACATTTGGCCTTCAGCTGCCATTTCAGAGCATGCGTCACCTGTAATTCCTTTGCTCTCTCTTCAGTCCTTATGACATCTCTTCAACCCAGTGTGGATGTTTTGGATGTTCAGGATGTCTCTAGTGGTAGCACATGCCTATGTGGGGGCTCACCAGCAATAAGTATCATGTTATTGCCAATATGAAGGTCCATGCTGGGCCCCAAAGGGTTCCTACGGTTCTGCTGTGTTTGAATTTCATGCATAGAAATCCTATGCCACAGTTTATTCTAATGGAGGAGAATCAGTAACTGGAATCAGTGGTGGACAGTGATTTTTCACTTACGCTAATCCAGTGAAAAACCTCCATTATACCAGAGATATGTAACATTTCTTGGAAGGAAGGTGATATATGTTGTCAGAGAAAGAGTTCAGCTCTGTGTGCTAGGGCTCCTCCCTGTAAGACAACCACATATGTACCCATCTTATGCAAGTTCTGAAATAGGATTTTAAAACAGATAAAAAATACATTGTTTTCTGTGTTCATGGATACCAAATTCCATTTTGAAAATTCTAATAGAAATGGTTTTTTGTAACATGACTTTTTCATTCATTGCCATATATTAAAATATCTGTATTTAAATATATATTTAAAATATCTCTTAAATGTTTCCATTATCAAACCTGGACTGTTTGAATAACAATATTCTAAATCATTTTAGTGTGAAATTTTTTTATGAACAAATACACACTAAGAAGCCTGAAAGAAAAATTTGTGTTCTAATACTGTCTTTTGTGACCAATTTCTTTGATTGCTAATCAGATTTTCTAATCACCTAAGATCTGATTTCAAAAAGTAGTACTTCAAGAATAATACATGCTCATTAAAAATCAGGTCTGTCTTCTAAAGATATTGTAATGTGTTCGGAGTCCAYTGTCAGCCAGGAGTATTTAATTCTATGTAGGTCTAGTATAGTTCTCAAAAGAGATACACAAGGGCATGAGTTAAACAGAGACAATCAATCAAAGTTTACAAGGAATATACAAGGGGTTTAACATCCTGTTTATAGCAATATATCCAATTACTTCTGGTGTGTGTGGTACATGTATTATGTAGATTTTGTGCCTTAGAGCCATACTTGAATCTTTTTTTCTTAAGAGGCTATGCAAATATAATGGCCATATCTTAATTGCTGTTGTCAAGTACTGATATCAGATTTATTGTTTGTGTATTTTGAGGTGTTCATTAACAAATGGAAAAATGCTCTGGCATTCCAGCTTTAACAAGAAAGATTAAGAGTGTAGCAAATGCTTTCATAAGCATGCCTCTTGGCCTTCCATTACATCTCTGCAATAAAGAAGGAACTGACCTACTTAAAAGTGCTAGACACTTCCAAAGCTGGATAGCTAACAAAATTAATAGTTAAATACACTACAGATTGCTTTGTAACTCTATTGCTAAACATAAGCACATGGAAACCCCTTCTTTTCAAAGACAGTTTAAACATGCTCACTTAAATTTGCCTAGAAGTTGACTAAAAGCATGCATAAGATCAGTTACTGCAGGATGCTTTTTACAGAGTTTTTACACTAGTAATTTCAATTTGTCATTTCAGTTTTAATCACTATTAAAATTAGGGCTTCTAGACTTTGGTAACAATCTGCCTTCCTTTTTGAGAGATGCCTTTACAAAATTTTAATATTTTGGCATAAAGCCTTCAGAATTTTTTAATAGCTGTAAATTTTAATTTTATAATTTTTAGAAATTATAATATTTAGAAATATTGTACAGCATTGCAGCTGAGTGTTAAATATATTAATAAGACTAAATAAAAATTTAAAATGGTAGTAGGGAAAAGCTGAAATTTAATTATATTTTAATATCACATTTGATGGAATATCTGTAACTATTTTGTGATACCATTTTCATAAAAGCTTTGTGATTAAGAGTAATAAGGGTCTGTACAATGAGAAAATTAGACGATTTGACCCCATATCTTAGTAACCATTTGACTTAAAAAGATACAATTTTGAAGTAGGAAAGAAGCACACATGAACAATGAGGCACAAGTATTAATATATGGTTAATGTAAMCAATGTAAAGAATGTATATATATATAGTTAAGCTGTCTACCTGATGTTACCCAGCAACGGTCCTGCTCTGTTATAAACCTGAGATGAACACGAAGGCCCTGTCAACTCACAAGCCTGCCTAGGATCTCTGAATAAACATGCATTCCCATTATAAATAGATGAGGTATCTTGAGGAAAAACATTAATTACTTGAGATATGGAGACTTATGCCTTAGCCATGGATTGCTATGTTAGCACAAAATCCTAGAAAATGAATAGGC
Organism: Phoebastria nigripes; assembly: GCA_035582835.1. Lineage (NCBI taxonomy): Eukaryota > Metazoa > Chordata > Aves > Procellariiformes > Diomedeidae > Phoebastria > Phoebastria nigripes. The sequence continues at coordinate 75,734 of JAYKAV010000021.1, forward strand.
TATGAGGTATCAGCTGTGTTCCTTCAAGCACACTGGTACTTCCCCAAAATGCATCATGTACAAGTTTCGCTTCTGCTCTTATCTGATATGTATTTCAAGGGAAAAACACTGCAGATTAACAGATTTCCACATAAGCAAAATCGTTTACCATGGAATGGAATGGAATGGAATGGAATAGGGTAGAATAGAATAGAATAGAATAGAATAGAATAGAATAGAATAGAATAGAATAGAATATTTCAGTTGGAAGGGACCTACAACGATCATCTAGTCCAACTGCCTGAGCAATTCAGGGCTGACCAAAAGTTAAAGCATGTTATTAAGGGCATTGTCCAAATGCCCTTGTATTATTAGTAACCAATAACTAGCTAAAGGGTTTGTAAAGTAGGAATAAAGCAGGATAACTGTATAGCTACTTCTTGTCCTTCTCCACTACCGCTAAATATGCACTGTTTACCCAACTTCAACATCACTATGTCTGCCCAGTGTTAACAGTTAGAGTAGCAGAGAAACATGTCCCAGTGCTGGGAAAAGTCAGAGTAGCAGAAAAACTTTAGGCCTAATGTTGCCATCAGACATCATGTATAATAGGTTGAGTTTCAAAACAGGGTAAGTATTTCACTTATAGAWCTTGGCCACATCTTTGGAGAACAAAATTAAAAAGAATTTTGATATTTTTCTACTATCAACAAAAAGTGAATCATCCATTATCTGTTGTGATACAATATGATTATTAGATATTACTCTAAGACAATCAGTGACAGGCATATTAGAAATTAATTGCACATGTAATTAATCAATTATCATTTAATCAATCACCACATAGTTAGAAAATTTAACAATAAATATTTACACTCTTGAAAAAGGAAAGAAAACAGAAAGTTAACCACCATGAAAAGCACAGGAACTAAATCAGTAAAGAATTATTATTGTATTCTCTGTTCTGTTCTTCATTTTATTATGCATGTTCAAAATAAATCTGTGAAATGCTCTGTGAGAACCTGAACCCAGTGCCTATTAAAGCCAGGAGTAATTTTTTTCATGGTTCACTGAATTGCTCTGAGCATGCATCTTCCCGAATTGCTTCTAACAATTGCCATTGAAACAAAAGGTAGTCTGCATCTTGCATATTTAGCTGGTTACTAAAATACAGACTTTGTAGGCTTTAGGTTTTCACTTTTTAAAACATTGGCTGGTAGATTTCTTTTTCTCAAATATGTATGGTCACAAATGGATTCATTTCTGAAGTGAATTAAAGAGTCACAGCCGAAGTGTGGTTCTCATAACATATGCAAAAGATTGAATTGAGATTCAGACCTCTGAATCTTGGGAAATTGTTATAATTTAAATCCATCTTTCAAGACATAATTGTAACTTCATTGGTATAAATGAAATTAGTGTAAAACGCTCACTTCCAGAAAACCGCAAAGATTCAAGTCCTTCGTATTCTTTAAAATAAATTGCTTACAACACATTTAAGTATAAAAGACCATCAAATTGTGATCGAGGAGCTAGAAATTGGTTTTCATTTTAATTTATTCACTTCCTTTCTCAAACTGTCAAACAAGTAAAGGCCATTTGTGTGATGGAATAATTTACACAATTGTGATGAACGCATTTTCTTCTGTCGGAGTTAGATTTTTGCAGTATCCATTAAGTTATCCCACTGATAACATTATGCAAATAAAATTGATACATTTGCTTCCTTCATTGCTTTTGAACAATTTTTATTAAGTTATGGTACAGTGTTATCCACCTAATTGAAACGGAAAGGTAAAAACAAAATCATGTCAATTAATCAGTTGTCCAAATACTAGAGTTATAGGCTTATATTATTCAAGGAGCCAGTCACTTTATTTAATTAATTGCTTTAAGGTAGACACCCCATTTAAGACTGCATTTCATTTTTTTTTGAGTACTATTTAAGGGAATTAATTTTAATATTTGGGAATGATGGGTAGAGGCAGCCAGACAGTGTTAATATGTGAAGTGTTGTTTAACAAAGCAATTACTTGTACGGGTTGGTTTCTCACTGAAAGGATATGCTTCATATATGCATTTTGCAGTCATAGCTACTTATTTTTTTGCGGGAAAAAAAAATCTACATCATATTATCTTTCAAGACCTGATGGAAATTTGAAAGAGTAAGTTAAATTCTATTGTGCCTTGTACATCCTCAACAGAACTGTTCATTAAGTTTTAATTTCAACAAGAAATTCTGGCCTCATTTTCACTTTTTATATTAGACATGAATACACATACATACACATACATTCTCATACATACTCTTGAATTCCAGGGTGACTTTGTAAGACTATTAACTCGAAGAATTGTCTTTCAACTCAAACTGAGCAAATGTTGCCTTGGCTAACATCAAGGGTCATATAAACATGGTATCAACACAACATAACTTGCAGAGAATCATGTTTTAGAATGGAAATACACTTTAAGCATTGTAGTATGATGTGTTTTATCCRCAGAGACCTTTTGATATTGGCAAGGCTCCCAGAAGAGCTAAAATAAGGGAAAAAAAAGCAAATTTTCATCCACTTGGGTTGCAAAAGTAGTGGTTCTTTTTATAACAAAATTGCTAAGATGACTCATACTTAACCCTTAACGTTTTGTATTTGTGTTGTATATGGTACATATAGCTAATGGCATGTGTGCTGTTTGGCTCCCACACCATCATTATTTTCATTTCTCTTGCATTTTCATACCAATAAGTAAGCTGAATTTTTTTCTCTGCTTGTGTTACTGCAGAATTTGCTTCTTCAGTGGGCATTCTTGCTTTATTATATTAATATTATCATGTTATTAATATGAATTTACACTTTGTGTTTTAAACATGGCTAGCAATTTTCTCCTAGAATAAGCTGCTGTGAGAAAATGCTGGTCTGTGGAAACTGAAATATCATACAGGAATATGTTGAGTTTGACAATATTCTGGCAGATAACAAGTGATAGGACCCAGTCCATTATACTCGAACTTTAATCTCTGCACTTTTTTCCACTAAATTTCAGGTGTCTAGCCCTGGAGCATAAACTTGTTTCCCTAAAATGACTAGAAGTTTCATATAGTCAGTAGAGGAAGACACCTCCAATATCTGCAGAGGAAAATTCTCTTTCCTAAGTTAGACATTTTTTCTTCTCCATTAAGAGCAAAGCAAACCACTAGAAAATACTTGCCCCCATTTTCCACTTGGGATTCTCAGTGCTGTGACTGAGACAGTGAAGATTTCATATGCAGAAAGCGTGCCTAGAATCCATGTTGCCCACATCTTAGATATCCTCTAGATTATTATGCAAAAAATGAGTTTCAGCACCACCAGTGAAGTTCTTAGTCCTGAACCACAGCACGTTAAGCTTTTCTGGGGAATTAGGAAAGTTTGGATTGCCACAGGGCTCTACAAGCACTGGGCACATATCTTTCTGGAAAGACACTTCTTAACACTCAAAAATTATTCACAAGTCTTTCATGTCGAGGAGCTCAATAGTGAGGGTTAAAATGTTCTAGACAACTGATAAAGTGGATCTTTGTTATAGGACATAGGTGGGTGAGAGGTTTTAGGTGGGTGAACTCCCACACATATATGTTTTTAGTAAATGATATTTAATATTTTTTCTCATTTGCCAACTTTATCAAGACAGAAAATATATATATCACAAGCATAAACTGAACTGTTTTAATATACTCTCAAGAGCATAGACATTCAAAAGGAGTGTGTATCTGTGCTTAGTTTTAGCAACAGGGAATATAACTTAAGAAAATAAAACTGACTGAATATTTTGAGCAAAAATATAAATGAAGAGTCAAGTTCTGAAGCTCAGGCTCAAAGATGCTCAAACTTGATAACAAAGATATAAAAATGTTTATGAGGAAGAACAAAATGTTCACAGAGTAATTGCTGTTGTACTCAACCGTGCAATAGTATTAAAATAACCTAAGGATTCAAAGTCTATTTTTCTGAAAATAAATAATTATGAGAAGCAGAAACAAATGAATTCACTGTAGTGACCAACATATACTGAAACAGCAATTTTTGTGTTCGCTTTTTAGAAAAATGTGGCAGATGCTGCCACACTTCGAGTAAAGAACCTCAAATCAACCCAGTCAGATAGATGCGTTATTAAGTGTCAAAGTGTAACACTGTATATGCCTGAATGAAATAGTATGGGTTTTTAAATTTAATTATTTAATTTAATATTCTTAACCTCGGGGTTAAGTTAACAAGCTGTCAGCGAGCACCCCCAGGTCATAACTGCCCTGAGCCACGCCAGCTGGCAGCCCCATTTTGGCTCAGCCCTGGGCCTCACAGAGCCTTGCTGTTGCTGCTTGCTTCCAGCCTGTCCTCCGCTGGTCCAAAACTGTCCATCCACCTTCCCAGACTAACCTCAGGCCAGAATTGCATTGCTGCTGCTCAGTGATGGCTGGACTGGGGATGGGTCCTGCTGCTACCACCCCAGGCTCTGCTCACCCACTTGGCGGRGTGTGGGACAGCCCCACTTGCGCTGCTCAACACAGGCAGTATCATCTAAAAATGACTTGGTGAGCAGATTTCATGACCAAGGGAAACTAGACATTTATAGGATACGTATGCCAAATTCACTCTGTTTTGGTGTATCCGAACATTAAAAAATAGTTTAACTTCACCAGTGAGTTCAAGTTTGAAAGATTATGGCTAACCTACATATTGTAACTCTCAAAATCCTTTTTATGAGCAAAAGAAAACACACCATATATATACAGAGCTAAGAAATAAATATTGGTGTCATTTATGCATTAATAATCTAATAGTCCAAATCAGAAAAGCTTTGTTGTGGTTTAACCTGGCAGGCAGCTAAACACCACACAGCCGTTTGCTCACTCCACCCCCCTGCCAGTGGGATAGGGGAGAGAATCGGAAAAAAAGTAAAATTCGTGGGTGGAGATAAGGCCAGTTTAATAGGACGGAAAAGGAAGGGAAAATAATAATAATAATAATAATAATAATAATAATAATAATAATAATAAAGATAAAAGAATATACAAAATAAGTGATGCACAATGCAATTGCTCACCACCTGCCAACCGATGCCCAGCCRGTTCCCGAGCAACGGTGTCCCCCCCGGCCAACTCCCCCCAGCTTATATACTGAGCATGATGTCATATGGTATGGAAAATCCCTTTGGCCAATTTGGGTCAGCTGTCCTGGCTATGCTCCCTCCCAGCTTCTTGTGCACCTGGCAGAGCATGAGATGCTGAAAAGTCCTTGACTAGTGTAAGCACTGCTTAGCAACAACTAAAACATCAGTGTGTTATCAACATTCTTCTCATACTAAATCTAAAACACAGCACTATACCAGCTACTAGGAACAAAATTAACTCTATCCCAGGCAAAACCAGGACAACCTCAATAAAAATGTAGTACAAATTGTTATATCAAAAAGCCCTTCCTAGATCTCACCCTTCCAACGCCTCTTGTCCTAAAGGTGACAGTGGAATATTCCTCAAGAAGGAGGGCTACAGTGAGTCAACAGCATCTTGAAGTCTTTCCTGAGACAAATATGATGTTCATGGTGGGGGTCCCCTACTCCTCAATATTGGGATCTGCTTAGGTTTATTTGTATATGTTTCCTCACCACRGGCTGCTACGTTCTGGCTGCTCCCAGCTGAGTGTGAGCGTGGCCCCATAGCCTCCCCCAGGCTCAGCCCCCAGGCGCTTTTTTTTGTTGGGCAGTGACCCCCTGGGTTTGCCAGACACTTCTCACAGCTTTTTACTAGGAATGGCAAAAATTACATTTACTGGGCCATGCATATTATTCTTATTTGCATATAACTTATATAATCACCAGCAACACGAGCTTTTATGCATTCATTATATTAAAGGGATTTCTTTTATTTTAATATCCTGTATGTTACATAATAAAAGATCAGTAATACTTGGGACAATAAAATATGTACATACACTATTATGAATAACTTTTTTTGTAGACAAAATATCGCAAATCACAACAAATTCTAAGACATTTATAAACCTTTATTTTTTTCTGAAAAGCCAATTAATCAGAAAAATCTTATTCTGACACCAAACACCTTTTTTCGAAGTGTTCTAATATTTTTACATTACCAGCAACAACTGATATCTTTTTGGCTTTGTATCAGTCACTTTGGCACAAAGTTCAGAATTAGAATAGGTTATTATATATTTATTTTAAGTTCACATACCATGGCAGAGAAGGAATGCTTAATAATAGAGGTTCATTTAATTCCATTTAAAATGAGCAGTTGCAGCACTTTGTAGTGATTCATTTTTAATTCCAATGTTATGGTGACTTAATATACAATTGTTGAGGTAAAAATGTTTTTTGATAACAAAAGCAAGTGAAATCATAGAGAGAAGGCAATAAAATTTTTGTGACTATGTTTTTTATTCATATGAAGGAGATCCATGCTGTGAGTTTTAAAGTTGGGCTAACAATGCATGTAAACACAAAATTAAGAAGGAATGAAATGTTTCAGCGATTATAACTGTAATCCTGTTGTGAGTAAGAGACTGAACGTTAAATCTAGGGGAGGAAAAAAACACTTGTAAAGTATATTGAAGGTGCTGTATTATCTTGTTTCTGAAAATCTTTGTATAACTAGCTGTCATTTAAAGGTTACATTCTTAACTTTAAGCATATTAAAACAAATAATAAGGGGCTGAACTAAAGCAAGATATTTTCATTCTTTTATTGTCATACAGATTATCATTATCCAAATAGATTTGAAGAAGAGATGATTAAGAAGAGTCAATGACTTTTGCCTAAAAACATAAAGAGTTGAGTTCTCTTTTGTGATTTACAATAGTTCACTTACAACGGCTGTTAAACAGCAGCTTTTCTACTGATCTCTGTAGGTGACAAAAAATCTACAGGGTGACCTCGAAAAAAAAAAATTCCTTTACATGTGTAGTATCACATGAACAAAATCTTCTTTGTGCACCATGTGTTCATGGGTGACAATGAGTCTGAGAACAAAAGAGAAGTAGGAAGCAGTAGATGAGAAGAGCAAAAAGATTTCTCCCTACCAACTGATGGTTTATGGTATACATCTGCTAGTGAATCCTTTCTACTCATGTCCACAAAGAAACCCACACTGCTTTCATCGCTTTATCCATTAAATCTGAAAAAAAATTCTCTAACAAGTAGCTAAGGCAACTGAAACCCCCCTGAAAAATAAAATGCTATTAGCATCTATAGTGGCCATTTCTTCTCAAGTTATATGCATTTAGCTGATTGCAGTGTAGTTTACAAATGCTCAGCCAGATTTTTATGAGCTAACTTGAGTACTGGAAGCATGTTAACCATTGCAGCACGGACTGGCTGGCTGGGTAAAGTAAGCCACATGGAGCTCTTTGGCTGTGTGGTTAGACTGGCTAGAATGCTTTCCCTGTGTGAGCTTTTTCATTTACACTTGTCTCAAATGTTCCAGCAACACAGTGAAATCAACAGCATAGAAGTTCCCCTTGGTGTAACCTTTCTTTAACCAAGACCACACTGCAATGTGGGCAGATGTTTAGTAAATTTTAACTCCTGGAATTAGCATAATGACCATTTACAAAAATAAACAATAAATACATAAGCTTAAAAAGATTTCCTGCTCTATTTAAAAAGGAGAACTATTTCGAAACATCAACCAGGTATGTGTATGGCACTGTCATCTTCCTGAGTCATCAGTGATCCTGATATAGGTTATTTAAATCATATGGAAAATCTCACTTCTTTTCAAAGCTATACTCCTGAAAGTAGAGGGAAAGTGGGTTTCTTTTGGTTGCATCACAGTTCTGTCACTGTGAGAATACCTTGGAAGGGGAGCTTTTATGCCTAAAACATGTTTTCTGCAGACTATCCAACGCAACAGATGGCCTCTTTGAGTGTCATGAAGTTACTCTCTATAGTGGTAATGAGGCCAAAGCACTGGCCCATAGAGTGGGCTTTTCTGAAGCCAAGCAAACATACACTATACAGCAAAGTCCCTAGATTATCTTAATCCATTAGTGTATCTCTTTCTGTTTACATTTCTGGGCATCACATGACCTTCACATTAGTTTTCTAAAAGTGTCTTTCAGAAGGCATTATTACTTCATTACTACGGAGTAGTATGAAGTAATATGAATTACTTCATACCCCAAGTGTTGCCTGAGACACTATGAATGATTAGGGCAACTTCTGTGATTGCTCTCTTCATGCACAGCATGGTGGGAGCTGCCTGCTGTTGTCAGGACACTTTCATCACTGTGGAGTGAAAGAACTTCAGGGAGCATGCTTGCAAGTCATTTCCTCACACCATTGTTGACCGAAATCCATCTGGAGCATCTACAGATGCTTGGATCTGACTTTCTCTGTTGTTGCCAAAATGTTGTAACCCTATAAAAAGGGAAGTGAAAAGGTGGTGACTTCCTATCAGAGAGATTTATTATTAAGATGTCTAATAACACACTATCTCAGTTCTGAAAAGAAAAAAAAAAAAAACAAACCAAAACCCCTCAGTTTTCACTCATTTCAACAGAAATATATGCTACTGTTATCTGTTCAATAAGTATTATATTGCCTGTTCTGGGTTTTGGTTTTTTCTAACCTTTTTTCTGGTCTACTAAGGTTCTTCTACACTTCCATTCTGTTTCTACTTCACTGTTCATTGCATGTATTCTGCTTCCAAATTTAGGCACTGCTGGTCTATTTCTAAGATTTTCTAGATTTTTTTAAACTTATATTTCTTTGTTTTGTTTTGTTTTGTTTTGCTTTGTTTTGTTTTGTTTTGTTTTGTTTTTTTAATTCCAAAACAAATTCTTGTAAATGGATGGCTATAAAGAAAAGCCTAATGCTGAAGTGGTAAGGAGAATGCGTCCTTCTTGTCATTAGTTTGCTTTGCTGTTGACTAGGAAGATTTTGAAGATTAACAAGTCCTGAAGTCTATTCTCTTTCAAAAGTAGATCATCCTTTTTGCCTAACAATGTTAATTGATATTAGACTAATTGTTATGTAATTTTAACATTGTGATTCTCCTTAGCTGTATGTGAGGCCTTGTGGAATATATTACATGAGGTTCCAGTTTCAGTGAATAATTAGAGAAAGGATATCAAAGTGGCATCCTGCCCAGGCACTCATGAGGTTCAGTCCAGCTCTGGTTTTGAGTACTCATTGACAATGCCTGCGCTGTCATTGTTGCATGTCCCAGGGACTGAGCTCAGTTTTCTGTATCACAGATGAGGGCTGACTTATATCTTCTGCACATTGAGAGATTGTGAGAGATTGAAAGAGTTAATGTGAAGTTGATGTCTCCAACATTGTGGCAAAGCAAGCTCTGTATAGCAACGATAAGCCACAAGTGAGAAGTCGATTAACACAACTGAGAAGTCGATTAACACAGGACCCAGAGGGCGTGCCGGAGGATGCGCAATTCCAAGTTCTGCCAAGTAACGATGACTTACCGTATCTGGCAAAGGGTCATAGAATCATAGAATAATTAAGGTTGGAAAAGACCTCTAAGATCATCGAGTCCAACCGTCAACCCAACACCACCATGCCCACTAAACCATGTCCCTAAGCGCCTCAACTACACGTCTTGCAAATACTTCCAGGGATGGTGACTCCACCACTTCCCTGGGCAGCCTGTTCCAATGCTTAACCACTCTTTCAATAAAGAAATTTTTCCTGATGTCCAGTCTAAACCTCCCCTGGCGCAACTTGAGGCTATTTCCTCTCGTCCTATCACTAGTTGCTTAGCAGAAGAGACCAACGCCCATCTCACTACAACCTCCTTTCAGGTAGTTGTAGAGCACGATAAGGTCTCCCCTCAGCCTCCTCTTCTCCAGGCTAAGCAGTCCCAGTTTCCTCAGCCGCTCCTCAGAAGACTTGTTCTCCAGACCCTTCACCAGCTTTGTTGCCCTKCTCTGGACACACTCCAGCACCTCAATGTCCTTCTTGTAGTGAGGGGCCCAAAACGGAACACAGTATTCGAGGTGCGACCTCACCAGTGCCGAGTACAGGGGCACGATCACCTCCCTACTCCTGCTGGCCACACTATTTCTGATACAGGCCAGGATGCTGTTGGCCCTCTTGGCCACCTGGGTACACTGCCGGCTCATGTTCAGCCGGCTGTCAACCAGCACCCCCAGGTCCTTTTCTGACAGGCAGCTTTCCAGCCACTCTTCCCCAAGCCTGTAGCGTTGCATGGGGTTGTTGTGGCCAAAGTGCAGGACCCGGCACTTGGCCTTGTTGAACCTCATACAGTTGGCCTCAGCCATTCAATTCAGCCTGTCCAGGTCCCTCTGCAGAGCCTTCCTACCCTCGAGCAGATCGACACTCCCACCCAACTTGGTGTCGTCTGCAAACTGACTGAGGGWGCACTCAATCCCCTCRYCCAGATCRTTRATAAAGATATTGARCAAGACTGGCCCCAAAACTGAGCCCTGCGGAACACAGCTCGTGACCGGCCACCAACTGGATTTCACTCCATTCACCACAACTCTCTGGGCCCAGCCGCCCAGCCAGTTTTTAACCCAGCGAAGAGTACACCTGTCTAAGCCATGAGCCGCCAGCTTCTCTAGGAGAATGGTGTGGGAGACAGTGTCAAAGGCTTTACTGAAGTCCAGGTAGACCACATCCACAGCCTTTCCCTCATCCACTAGGTGGGTCACCTGGTCATAGAAGGAGATCAGGTTGGTCAAGCAGGACCTGCCCTTCATGAACCTGTGCTGGCTGGGCCTGATCCCCTGGTTGTCCCTCACATGGCTTGTGAGCGCCTCCAAGATGATCTGCTCCATAACCTTGCCCGGCACCGAGGTCAGGCTGACAGCCCTGTAGTCCCCCAGGTCCTCCTTCCAGCCCTTCTTGTAGATGGGCGTCACATTGGCAAGCTTCCAGTCATCCAGGACCTCCCTCGTTAACCAGGACTGCTGATAAATGATGGAGAGTGGCTTGGCAAGCTCCTCCACCAGCTCCCTCAGCACTCTCGGGTGGATCCCATCTGGCCCCATGGACTTGTGAGCATCCAGGTGGCATAGCAGGTCTATAACTGCTTCCTCTTGGATTATGGGGTGTTTATCCTGCTCACTGTCCCCGTCTTCCAGCTCAGGGGGCTGAATACCCTGAGGATAGCTGGCCTGACTATTAAAGACTGAGGCAAAGGCGGCATTAAGTACCTCAGCCTTTTCCTCATCCTCGGTGRCAACGTTCCCCCCGGCATCCAATAGAGGATGGAGGTTCTCCTCGGCTCTCTTTTTGTCATTAATATATTTGTAAAAACATTTCTTGTTGTCTCTAACGACAGTGGCCAGATTGCGTTCTAGCTGGGCTTTTGCCTTTCTGATTTCCTCTCTGCATGACCTAATGAGATCCCTGTACTCTTCTTGAGTTGCCTGCCCCTTCTTCCACAAGTCGTAAGCTCTCCTTTTTTTTCCTGAGTCCCAGCAAGAGCTCCCGGTTCAGCCAGGCCGGTCGTCTTCCCCGCCCCTTCTTCTTACAGCACATGGGGACAGCCTGCTCCTGCGCCTTTAAGATTTCCTTCTTGAAGAACGTCCAGCTTTCCTGGACCCCTTTGCCCTTCAGGACTGTCTCCCAAGGGACTC